>JAJSOF020000005.1:155368238-155463942 GCA_025594305.2 Periplaneta americana | reverse complement strand
CTTTTTTACGATCCGCCTCCAGCAGAACCTAATATTTGCCTTAACTCAAAATGATTGCACGAGTAGAATCCTTTTGATATAGCACGTAAATACAAAAGAGACTTCTTTTCCAGTTTTAGAAAATTGTTGACCAACAGTATATCTAGTTTTGCTTTGGTGTAACGTCTTAATACCGTAACTTAACCAGTGCAAATGTGCAAGCATGAGTATGTGTGAATTACAGAATATTAATTTTATTTTCCTTGCGGAAAATATTGATGTAATGAAGTGAAATTAAAGGATCGTTCGTTACCAGACCGTCTTACTTAAGCTTCATCCAGCCGAAATAGTGCATATATGAAGGCTTAGTGGAAGAAGGGGATATCCCTCAAAAGTATGTTTTTGAGATATTTAGCATTTTATTTAGATTCTCTGTAACTTAAGGAAAATAATAGAATCACAAAGTCTTTTGGGTAATGTGTTAGATAGGTTACTGCACTAACTTTCTGGACAGATTTAGGACATTTGCTTTAAATTAAAATTATTATTATTATTATCTCACCTTAAAATGTATGTTTCATTGGCAATGTTATAGGCAAAATCATACTGCTATGATATACTAAGTGAAACAAAAGAACAAACATTCTGAAAACATAATCAAAGACAATGAGAAAAAATCGTTTTATTTTTAAAATTGTTGATTGTTGTGGCCAATATGAACTTCTTTAGGGGACATGATGAAAAACGATTTGAAAACCCTGATGTGTTTGGGTTTGCTACAGTTCGTCTACTTCACATCTAAACGATTCTCAAAAATCATTTTGGATGACATGCCACTGTTTAAAAGGTCATTGTCAGGACAATTCAGAATGAACTGGGCATTCCATGTTGGGTGTTTGGATCTAAATTCAGACTGAAATCGATGGTATTCCAATTTTTAGGAGGTAGCAAATATGCCACAGATATCTCCCAAATAAGTCAGGAAGTTTTGATTTTCGATACATAGGGCATTTATTTTGTCCTATACTTATTAGTAATGATATCGACATCCATTGTATGTACCGAATATCTGCAGCTTTGCCCTTTGGCCACAGGAGTTCACGAGCTCTTGAAACTGACCTGTTTAATGGTTTTACTTTTGGTTTAAAAAGTTATGTTTTATTTTACGATCGCATATAGAACTGGTTATTTGTACGTGACGCAGTTATGCGGAGTATTAAGTTCTTTTCTTACTCATTATTCTTTACCGACACCCATGTCGCAAAGCACATTAAATGCCTCTTGTTGTTTCTTGGGCATGTAAGTCCAGTACCTGTCCAACTCGCCAACCAGGTTGAACCAAAAGAGATGTGGGGTACCAGGCTCCATGTGGGGTCGATAATTCCTGGTATGTGAACACTGGACAGGTGTTCACGCACATTGCGGAGAAAATGTGTTGTGCGCCACGTGTAGGAACCACATCTGTTCCGCAAATGACACATTTCAGCAAGGCTGGCATTACACACAATACTTCCTAAAATCTCTGATTGTAGCAAGAGAAATGTTCAACTTACGATGGAGCAGCTACTTGATAAGACTCTTCAAGTTCGGGTGCGCGAAATTGAAGCCTACGTTACCCATTCACAACAGTTTCATAGATTGAACTGGTTCTAACAAGACTGTTTGTTTTACATCATTCCTTGTAATACTTTCCGTGCCAAAGGTTCCAACGGTATGATTTTCTGGTAGTCTCTGTAAAGTAGGACAGCGCACAATATTCATGAATGGACGTCACGATTTCTCAGTCTTCATTTAATAGTGTTTCTATAGAAAGTATGTGTTGTAGGAAAATATGTTTACATTATTTCTTATACCATGCATACTATCACCTACGGTAAAGTATTGTAAACGTTTTTAACATACTTATTTGGATGGCTTTTTCTTTCCCTGTTGCATGTTAGATAAGACTTTTAGACAAACTTTTCTTCTGAATTTATTCTTGTCCATATTTCGTGCCTTCTTTCTGATGTTATCTTTATTTCAAAAAAATTCTTGATATTCTTTTCTGCATTAAAGAATCATTCAAATAAGGTGGGTAGAAAGGTGGAAACTTATTGCTATCAAAGCATTTATTTACCCCAAAGGTTATTTAAATTTATTTATTTGAACCAATTTATTAAAAATTTATTTATTTATTTATTTTCAAGAAAAACGAACAGGTATAGCCCTTTCAAGTGTTAAACACAATTTCATTAAATGCAAGAAATAAAAATAGTCATTATTCAAACATTAAGACATTTTACGATTCAAACATTTAAATCAAATCAACTTTATTGTCTTGTATTTATTCCATCACTAAATAGGATACACTCTATGAACCCTTAGCATTAATATGTATCGGTGCAAGGGGTCGGTGGACAATGAACATTCCCGGATTCTTGTACAGACTCATTATTGGTAAACCTTACGTTATATTAAGCCATAATTTTCCAATATATTTAACATTTTTAGTAAAATGAAATTAACGTGACTATAATCTACTACCAGAACCCAAATTGTATGTATGAAGTTTCAGAAAAGATTAAATGAATTTGAACAGGGATGTCATAAGCTACGTTGCTGGCTGATCAATCATGACAATAATGTACCGCTATGAGGGAAATCTTCCATCATTGCGACAGTTGCAGTATATAGTTGATCAGGTTCATAGTGAGTCTGTTCTTACGTGATTTTATTTACTTTAAATGTAGGTTATTTTATGTAGTACCTTTATCAACATCTAGGATATTTAGCGTCTGAATGAGATTTTTAAAAGCTGGTGAAATGAGTCCGGGGTCCAACACTGAAGCAGTTAACCAGCATTTGCTCATTTGGAGTTGAGGGAAACCCCGGAAAAAGCCTCAACCAGGTAATTTGCCCAATTCAGGAATCAAACCCGGGCCATCTGGTTTCGAGTTACTAATTTTAAATAATGTTTGTTCATAATTATAAGATATAAGTGATTCAGTTTAAAAAGACAAAGTCTACAGTCTGTTGTAAATCTACGGGCAAAAAAAATAATTCGGACTTCTTTTAAAACAATTACGCAGAAACAAAGAAAAAGTAAATGAAGTAGAAAACAGATTAATTATGTTTAAATACGCTTAATGAGTCTTTGGAAAGGGCTTCCTCTCGTTATAGCTGAATCAGTTTTGACTATCCGCCCTATCTCCCGACACAGAGATAAAAAACATGAAAGTGTTGAATCACATAAAGAAAGTTTGGTGCTGCACGGGAAGAATACCTACGCATCAAAATAAGAGATTTGCATCTTATCTGTTGGGACCTTGATAAGTAAGCATTCAGTGAATCAATTTAATATTGGGCCAATGTCGCCGCTCTACACTTTGCTAGTCTGTAGGCGCTTGTTGCACGCGTTGACAAGTACGAACCTGTATCCTTTGATTGTTCGGACCTCATTAGTTAATTGCAGAACACTTGGCGCGGGTAAGCGAACTTGTCGGATTGCCGGTAATCTGAAGAGCGGGAACCAGCGTTCTTTGTGTGCGTACCATTCCTGAAACTTGTAGGACAAAAATAAATGCACTGACAAGTACGAACCTGCTTCTTTCTGTTCGGACCTCATTAGATAACACGTGAAACTTCTTGGCGCTGATATGCATGTCTGGCGCTGGCAACCTGAAAGCAAGGAACCTGCTTCCTTTTTGTGCGTACCCTATGATACATTGTCAACTTACAATCTCGGTACCAGTTCATTCTGAATTGTCTTAGAATAACCTTAAACAGTGGCATGTTCGGAAATGATTTTGAGAGGCTTTCGTTTAGATTACTCACGAACTGTAGCAACCCACGAAACACATCAGGGTTCTTCGAATCGTTTTTTCATCATGTCCCCTAAGGGAAGTTCATATTCGCCTCAAAATCAATATTTTAAAAATAATTTCACGATTTTTTCTCATTTCTTGATTATGTTTGAGAATGTTTGTTCTGTTCGCTTCACTTGGTTGCGCAGCAATATGAGTTTTGCTAACATTGCCAATGAAACAACATTTTTCAGGTGAGACAGCAAAGATTCGTGCATTTTTAATTTTAGGGGACCAAATGTCCTAAATCTGTCACACCACTCCTAGTCCATGCAGCATCACCACCGAAGAGGCAAGGAAAAAACAAAAACAGATTTTTTTGTTCACATCCACGTAACCACAAATGCTGAGCATAAATTTCATTGTTATACTTCCTTACATATATGCACTATTTCGGCTGGATGAAGCTTAAGTAAGATTTAAGTCGGGTAACGGACGACCCTTTAATTTCACTTCATTACATCAATATTCTCCGCAAGGGAAAAATGAAAAATTAAAATTAATGAAATTCTGTAATGGAACGGAGAAAAATTCTTGCACGGGATTTGAACACGGGTTTTCAGCTGCTACGTGCTGATGCGTCACATCCACTAAGCCACACCGGATACAACTGACGTTCTAAAAGTGGAAAGGAAGTTTCCTCAGATTTTAAGCTCCATATCAAAAGGATTCTAGTGGCCGTGCAATAATTCTGCAGTGTTACGTCAAATATTAGATGTTATGCTGCAGGCTGGTATATACACATAATAATAAGGCAAAGAGAATATTAACTCGTTATATTAAGTAAGACTACAACAGTAAGTATGTGAAAAGCCGGGATAAAAATTTTGTCATTAACGGAATAGAGCGCCATCTGAAATCACGAAGTCACACATGTGTGAGGACTCGATATGAGTGATTTACTCGCAATATCAGCGAGATATTATTTTAATGTACCAAAGTACATATGATATTTCCTCAGATATTCTGCGTCATCATACGATGAAAGAGTAATGAACGGAGAAAAATTCTCTCCGGCGCCGGGATTTGAACACAGCTCTACGTGCTGATGCTTTATCCACTAAGCCACACAGATCAACCAGGACGACGGTTAGAATCGTCTCAGATTAAGCTCCAATACAGTCGACGCCCAAAAAGATGTTATGCATAAGAGACGATCCACACATGTGCTGAGGTTGTATCGATATGAGTGACTAGTTGGATGTGGGATCCGACGGAATAATTTACCGTCTTAAAGCTGTAGTGATTTTTCTGCATATCAATAATATTATTTTAATGTCCTGTCAAAGCAGGAAATATCATGATATTTCGGTAGCAGATATTAAAAGTTTGTTGTCATGGCAACCAGGCGATGAAAGGTAATGGAGCTGCAGCACCTCCAGACATTTGAACCTGGCTCTTGTCTCGTTTTATATTGCTGATACATTTATCACTCAATACAGGATCTATTTCCAGCTTGAAATTTTTTTAAAAATCGTCTCAGATTAAGCTCCATCGTTATGAGTACTTCGTTTGCTGCAGGGCGGCCATAGAGGGAACCCAAGGAGTTGGAGCTTCCTCCCTGGACGCTGCCAGTCCGGGTTGGATGCTTTGTGGCGTTAGTTTAAAGCCTCAGCCCTGCTGTCCCTCGCCGTGAAAACCCAGAGTTTCCCAGCGCTGAGAAATTTTGCAGCAGTTTGTCACTACTCTTTCATTTTATGATGACATTTTTTTAATGTTGCATGGAAATATCACAATGCTTAATTCTGAACATTAAAATATTAACAGTCCATTTAGTTGTCCTTAACAATTCAGGACAAATTTGAAATGAAGGGGGCTGTTGAATCTCAGCAATGGACATTTCTGACTCTTAAACAAAATTGTGAAGGCTCATTTATTTTTCTATTTAGCAGCCTGCTTTCTTCTCTAAAATCTCGCTCTCATTGACACACACACAATCGTTAGTGAAGTCACTTCCTCACTGGTGCCAGAGCGAAACCACAGACAAGGACTATTAGGATGTGTTCCAAAGACAATTCCTCCCTGGAGCTGCCAGTCTCGTCTCGGATGCTTTGTGCAGTAAATGTTTCCCCTCCTCCCTGCTTCCCCTTGCCTAGAATGTTTTCAGGCGCATAATGGAATTTGCAGTTTGTCAGTAGCGTGCAGTTAAATAGATTTTTTACTGTTGTGAGTATAACAAGTGCAACAATGTTTTAATTCTGAACAATATTTACAGTCTATTCAGTTCAATACCTTAACAATTCAGAGAAATGTGAAATGAAGGCCCATCAGTTGAATCTCATAATGGAAATCTGCATATTAAACAAAATAAAAGGCTCGTATTTTTTGCTTATTTATCCAGTATCCTTGCTTTCTTCTCAGCGATCTCCACACACAGTCTGTATTAGATTAATGTGTCTTTTAAAGACAATTCCATCAGCTGGGGCAACAAGATGGAGTTTTAAATAAGAACAGTGAATGCCATTTTCATGAGAAGAAGGAGCCATTGCTAGAATGTTTCAAACCGATTCTGAATCTGAAACATCTAACAACATCACAATAAAGACAATACACGGAAGTGTATAGTTGAGCAGCGAGATCTGTGAAAATGAAAACCCTAAAAAAAGCGTAAGGTCGAAGGATTCAGACAAGGGTTGCGTGAGCCAAGGAAGTGTGTGATCTTATTTTCACACAAGCTAACACCCGATTCCAGTTCATAGATCATCTGATATTATCTTCTCTTCTGTGTCAAGAAAATTTTAATGCTGCAAGCTCATTTCCTGAAAATGACTAAAGATATTCGATAAAGACAAACAAACCGGAACTCACTGTATTTATCAGAGACAGAATTCAGAAATATCAGTGACCAACCCAAACTTTTTCGGTTTCTTCTTAAAAAGAACTTCGGGCTTTTTTTTCCCAAAGTTGTGGAACTACCATGCATAGCTATCCCATACCAATGACAACTTCCTAATCAGAACGTTGCTTTTCGTTTTTGAAGGGGTAAACCCTATTTCAAAATACGATGAGAGAAAGGGGAGACTGACCCGCTTGGCTATGTTTTCCATTGTAAGACCTGTTTTTTAAATGGTTTATAAAAAGGGGAAATTTATCCTTCGAAGGGGGGGAAAAAATTTAAATATAAAGGGCAACAGTAACAAATAAAAATGACACTCGGGGGGAAATTAAACGCAGAATAAAAAATAGGAAATCCCTTTATTAGTCATTAAAGGTTTTTATCACCCAGTCTGCTGTCAAAAAATCTGAAAATTAGAATTTATAAAACAGTTATATTACCATTTTGCCCTGTAGGGTTTTGTAAAACTTGGACTCTCACTTTGGGGGAAAACAGAGTTTAAAGGGTGTTTGAGAATAGAGTTCTTAGGAAAATATTTAGGGCTAAGAGGGATGAAGTTACAGGAGAATGGAGAAAAGTTACACAACACAGAACTACACGCATTGTATTCTTCACCTGACATAATTAGGAACATTAAAACCCAGACGTTTGAGATGGGCGGGACATGTAGCACGTATGGGCGATTCCAGAAATGCATATAGAGTGTTAGTTGAGGCCGCGGAGAAAAGACCTTTAAGGGAGGCCGAGACGTAAATGGGAGAATAATATTAAATGGATTTGAGGAAGTGGATATGCTGTTAAGGACTTGGATTAATCTTGCTCCAGGATAAGGACCCAATGGTGGCTTATGTGAGGGCGGCAATGAACCTCCGGGTTGCCAAAGCCAGTAAGTAAGTAAGTAAAGACTATGCTAAACGACATATCGGATTTTAATAAGAAGATGATTCTAAGTTTGCAACCTACAAGACAAGGCGCATAGAATAATCTTTAAATAAAGTAAATTGCATGGTTTTTTTTTTGTATCCCCCCTTTAAATTCAATACCCAGGCCGCCACTGAAGTTTGTCTGCCGATCTGAAATTCCGACTAAATGGTGGTATTAGTTTTTTAAAGGATTATGGCAAATGATGCCCCCAGACATCTCTCAACAAAACCCGGGAAGTTTTGATTTTTCGATATGTGGTCTTTATTTTTGTCCTATACTTTTAGTAACTACCCGTCCCGTGCGCTCCGCTCCCCCGTTAAAAATAAATATAGAGTAATTCCCAAAATTTAAAAATAGGACATTTGATCCGGGGAACATTCGTTTTTTATAAAAGGGAAATAAATCGTTTAATATATTTGAATTTAAATTGCATCCAAATAATTAAAATGCGATCTTTTGGCCCAGGACCACTCTTGGTGCAATGAAAATTTCCCTTTTAAAATTTTTTCCAAATTTTTTATTACATGCAACCATAGTTTAATAACCCTTTGACATCACTTCGTTTAATGTGTATCTTTATTTTACTTGTTATAGGTTTCCATTGAATTATGGTAACTTAATTTAACCCTTGTTTTTGCATTATTCAGTAAATGGCGTTTGGCCTACTATGGTTCCTGAATAACTAAATAACTTAAATTGTATTATATATTACATTACATATATTATATTATATTATATTATATTACAATATATTATATTATATTATATTATATTATATTATATTATATTATATTATATTATATTATATTATATTATATTATATTATATTGTATTATATTATATTACATTATATACATCAGAAGTTACTGTAATAACATTATACAGCATTATGTCCATCTAGAGAAACTACACTTTCCAAGTTTGAAATAATAATTAATTATACAGATCAGTTAATTTAGCTTTCGATATTACTATACAAACATAGAAACATTCTCTGTAGGCTATCTTTCATAGCTTTCGATTGTTGCTGTCATGCCCCTTTATAAGACAGTCATTTGTTTTATTTCATTACACGGCCTTAGATGGCAGTTATTTTAATTTTAAAACTCTTTTATCTCATTAAATATCAGCTCTATCAAATATTTCCAAAGGAGTAAAACGTATCGCAAATTATTTTTAAAGCAACTTTTGTTATGTAACATTTTCACAAGAATCAATAATAAGCGAGATATTTCGATTAATTTAATTCAGGCCCCCTTATAACCCCCTTTTAAATAATGTATTTTGAATGCCATATAGCCTAAAATCTAAGTTACAACGAACATAATTTATATTCCAATTTTCATCGAAACAAATTCATCCATTATCGCGTGAAAAGGTAACAAACATACAGATAGACAGACATACAAACAAAAATTTCAAAAAAGCGATTTGGTTTTGAAAGTGGTTAATTATATATGTTAGGACCAATTATTTTGGAAAATCGAAGAAAATTACAAGAAAAATTTGGCTACAGATTTATTAGTAGTATATGATATCAAGAAGTGAAATTTGTATGCCACCAAAATTTACTGCAGCCCCCCCAATCCACAAATTAACGAGACGCCATATTATACTTGAGTAATGCCTTTAAAGTATTTCGACCCTATCAGTTTCAAGTCACACCCAAAAAGTCTTCAGTTTTTCTTTGCAGTCACTTTAATTTTTTTTAATTTTGGCCGACCTTACAATGTCCCATCTTTTAGGAACCATGGTTTTTAAACCCTCCCTTTTGGGATTGGAGGCCCCCCGTGCTGCCGTATTTTCCCTATTTTCTACCCCTTTTTTTCCAGGATATTTTATGTTGCCTGTTTTTTCCATGAAAATGCTACAAAACCCTACATTAAAACCCCCAGATCAAAAAACGGGGTAACCCTCAACAGAACCCACTAAGTGGCATTATTTTTTTAAATCAGGACTATGCTGGGACTTAGTTTTAAAAGTATCATCGGGGAAACTCGTTTGACTATATGGAAAGGGGATATTTGGCACATTTTTCCATTATTTCGACATTCCCTGCTACATATATCATTCCGTGACAAAAATGGACAATAAAACAAAAAAAAAATGGCTTTAAAAAGTTATAAAAGGTAGTAATTTCATATAGGTTACTTTTTTTTAAAGGGGTCTTACCCTTAATTTTTTTGGGTTTCCCCCCAAAAAAATTTTTTTTAGTTCATAATTATTATAGCCACCTAAAGAGAAAAACTTTTTTTGACAGGGAAGGGATAAGTCTCCTCCACCTGAACTGATTGTGAACATTTTTAAAAATGTTACATTGTGGATGAGTTTATATCAAATCGAACTTTCACCTTTCAAAACTTGAATGTATTTAAGGTTTTTTTTAAGGTCCTAACCCAACCCATTGCTTCTCAGTATTTCCCCAGTAAATTCCTAAAATATCTTCAAGGGATTGCCATGGATGAAACCAGCGTCGCAATTTTTCAAACTTCGAAACTTTTTCGTAAAAGCACCCCCTTTTCTGTTTTCCCGGGTTTAGCAGGGGGGTTTTCCCCTCGCGAACTGAAGCCCTTCTGATATAGCGTCGTTCTGGGCCAGCTGGTAGTTTAAACCCTCCCGCCACTGGCCCGTAAAAGGGCCCGAATTTTGATGGGCCTAAAAGGCCGAATGCCGGACAACCGGCAGAAGAGCCGATCGATCGTCCACTGGGGGAAAAACACTTGGGCCCGTAAATTCGGTTGTATGCCCCTCGTGCTACATGCTAATACATACATACATACATACATACATACATACATACATACATACATACATACATACATACATAAAATACATACATACATACATACATACATACAACATACATACATACATCCCTATTGTCCCTTGGGGCCCCTACATCAGCCACCGACGGGCAGTCATTTAAAAGCCAAACCCGTCCACTGGCACCGTGAACGGCGAATTTTTTGTTGGCCCGTATCCCGGCCGAATGGGGGGAAAACCGGCAGAAGGAAAAATCGAATGTCCACCCGGCCCCTTCCCCGTAAATTACCAGTTGTATGCCCTCGTGGTCCCCATGCTTCTGCTAATACATGCATACATACGCCATACGCCACATACATACATACATACATACGCTACATACATATACAGCCACCGACGTGGCTTAGTCAGTTAAGCCTGGCCGTCCACTGGCACCGTGAACGGCCGAATATTTTGTTAGGCCGTATACGGCCAAATGCCAGACAACCGGCCGAGAAAAGAGCCGATCGATCGTCCACTGGGCCGACACTTCGACCGTCAATTACCACTTATTATGTCTCGTGCTACATGTATACATACATACATATATACATACATACATACATACATACATATACATACATACATACATACCCTTCTACATACATACATACATACATACATACATACATACATACTGTACATCACACATATACAAGCCATCGACGTGGCTTAGTCGGTTAAGCCTAGCCGTCCACTGGCACCGTGAACGGCCGATATTTGTTAGGCCGTATACGGCCGGGCCCGGACAACCGGCAGAAGAGGCCGATCGATCGTCCACTGGAGCCGACACTTCGGCCGTCAATTACCCTTGTATGCTCCTCGCGCTCCATGTATACATACATACATACATACATACATACATACATACATACATACATACATACATACATACATACATACATATATACAGCCACCGGGGTGGGTCAGTCGGTTAAGGCGCTTCTCTGCCAATCTCAAGTTGCGCTCGAGCGCAGGTTCGACCCTCGCCGAGGCTGATTACCTAGTTGGGCTTTTTCCGAGGTTTTCCTCAACCGTAAGTTGAATGCCAGGTAATCTATGGCAAATCCTCGGCTTATCTCGCCAAATATCATCTCGCTTTCACCAATCTCATCGGCGCTAAAAAGCCTCGTAGTTGATATAGCGTCGTTAAATAACCAACTAAAAAGTAAATACTTATATACAAATGGCTTTTAAGGAACCCACAGGTTCATTGTCGCTATCACATAAGCCCGCCATCGGTCCCTCTCCTGTGCAAGATTAATTCAGTTTCTATCATCAAATCCCACCTCCCTCAAATCCTTTAATATTATTCTCCTATTTACGTCTCGGCCTCCCTAAAGGTCTTTTCCCTCCGGCCTCCCAACTAACACTCTATATGCATTTCTGGATTCGCCCATACTTTCTACATGCCCTGCGCATCTCAAACGTCTGGATTTAATGTTCCTACTTATGTCAGGTGAAGAATACAGCGTGCAGTTCTGCGTTGTGTAACTATCTCCAGGGGTAAGTTTCATCATCTACACCTACACAATAAACTTCTAGAAGATAGTGCTAAGTTTTTCGATTACTATCGGATGAATGTTGATACAATTCAATATATTTTAATGTAATTCGTCCATCAATCTCAAAATGGTCAAATTTCAAAGAAGCTGTACCACCTGAGAAACGTTTGTCAGTGATATTAAATCGTAAGTAGTACATGAATAATAATTTGTTAAGCCTTAAAAGTTTTAGATTCACTTGTTTAATGAAAAGAAAAATACAAGATCTAATTAATTTTCGGCGTTCATGGCGAAATTATGAAACAGTGACCACGTGTTGCTATGTTCAGCCGAATGAGACCGGAAAATCCCATCTGAATTAGGCTGGCCGTCACTGGAACCGCATTCGGCGAATAACAACTCAGCCGTTTACAGTCGTACACGGCCGAATGATCCCACGGAGTAACGGTCAGCGCGTCTGGCCACGAAACCAGGTGGCCCGGGTTCGAATCCCGGTCGGGCAAGTTACGTGGTTGAGGTTTTTCCGGGGTTTTCCCTCAACCCAATACGAGCAAATGCTGGGTAACTTTCGGTGCTGGACCTCGGATTCATTTCACCGGCATTATCACCTTCATTTCATCCAGACGCTAAATAACCTAGATGTTGATACAGCGTCGTAAAATAACAATTAAAAAAAAACAAGAGAAGCGTGTTAGCGCGCGTCATTACGCTCGCCTATTCGGCCATTTGCGGCGAAGACGCCCGAATGCCGGTTCGATCTAATTCAGATGGGATTTTCCGATCTCATTCTGGCCGAACAGAGCAACACATGGTGACTGTTTCCATAAATTTCGCCATAAACGCCGAAAAATTAATTAGTTCTTGTGTTGTTTTCGTTAAACAAGTGAAACAAAATTTTTAAGGCTTAACAAATTACTATTCATGTACTACTTACCTTAAGATCACTGGCAAACGTTTTAGGTGGTACAACTTCTCTGAAATTTGACCATTTGAGATTGATGGACGAATTACATTTTAATATATAGCTATTGAAATGTATCAACACTCATCCATAGTAATCGAAAAAAAAACATATATCTCTAGAAGTTTATTGTGTAGGCGTAGATGATGAAACTTACCCAGGCGACATCTTTCTCTAGCATCGGATATACTCTATATTTTCGTCGTTTCGCCCTCCATCTCCTCATAAGGTAGGGACTGTTCAATAATGGTAACATGTCCTCTACATTCATTCTAATAATAGTACTATTGTACCAGAACAGTGGAAGAGTCCCATAATTTCCCTATTATTTTAGAAGGAGACAAGACTAACTGTAGTAACTTTCAGGAATACCGCTTTTGTTGCCGTCGTACAAAATTTTGTCAATATTCTTTTGAAAGTTAACTCATATGTAGATGAAAAATTGTGGGGATCAACACTGCGGTTTTAGACTAATAGATCGACTATTGATCAGATTCTTTGTATTCGACAGATATTGGAGGAAAAATGGGAGTAGGTCTATAAGGATACATACATTAGTTATTCATAGATTTAAAAAAGGCGTATGACTCAGTTAAGAAGTTTTATATAATATTTTTATTGAATTTGGTATTCCCAAGAAACTGGTTCGATTAATTCAAATGTGTCTCAGTGAAACTTACAGCAGAGTCCGTATACGCTAGTCATTAGGAAAGTTCAGGATAACAGAGAGGGTTTGGAATTGAACGGTTACATCAGCTTCTTGTGTATGCGGATGACGTGAATATGTTAGGGAAAATCCAACAAACGATTAGGAAAACATGGAGAATTTTACTTGAAGCAAATAAACCGATAGATTTGAAATAAATCCCGAAAAGACAAAGTATATGATTATGTCTCGTGACAGAATATTGTACGAAATGGAACTATAACAAATTGGAGATCTATTCTTCGAAGAGGTGGAAAAATTCAAATATTTTGGAGCAACACCCAACAAATATAAATGACACTCAGGTAATTAAACGCAGAATAAATATGGGAAATGCGTGTTTTTATTCGGTTGAGAAGCTTTTGTCATCAGTCTGATCTGAAAAAAATCTGAAACTTAGAATATATAAGGTAGTGTTATTACCGGTTGTTCTGTATGGTTATAAACTTGGTTTCTCACTTTGAAAGGAACAGAGATCAAGGGTGTTTTGAGAATAAGGTTCTTAGGAAATTATTTGGGGCTAAGAGAGATGGAAGTTAAAGGAGAATGGAGAAAGTTACACAACGCAAAACTGCACGCATTATATTCTTCACCTGACATAATTAGGAACATTAAATCCAGACATTTGAGATGGGCAGGGCATGTAGCACGTATGGGCGAATCAAAAAATGCATATAGAGTGTTAGTTGGGAGGCCGGAGGAAAAAGACCTTTGGGAGGCCGAGACGTAAATGGGAGAATAATATAAAAAAATGGGTTTGGGGAAGTAGGATACGATGATAGAGACTGGATTAATCTTGCACAGGATAGAACCGATGGCGAGCTTATGTAATAGCGACAATGAACCTGCAAAGGTTCATAAAAGCCATTTGTATGTATATACGTACGTAGTCTATGTATGTAATTTTAGTTGGTTATTTAATGACGCTGTATCAACGAGGTTATTTTAGCGTCGATGGTGATAGCAAGATGGTATTTGGCGAGATAAGCCGGTATTCGCCATAGATTACCTGACATTCAAGTTACGGTTGAAAACCTCGGAAAAGCCCAACCAGGTAATTAGCTCAAGCGAGGATCGAACCCGCCCCTGAGCGCAACTGCGGACCGGCTGACAAGCGCCTTAACCGATTGATCCACGCCGGTGTATGTATGTATGTATGTATGTGGCAATAACCATGTATGTATGTATGTATGTATGTATGTCTTATATGTATGTATGTATGTAAGTATGTGTAAAAGTATAAGCATGCTTAGCACGAGGACATACAACTGGTAATTGACGGCCGAAGTGTCGGTGGACAATCGATCAGCTCTTCTGCCGGTCGTCGGCATTCGGCCGTATACGGCCTAACAAATATTCGGCCGTTTACGGTGCCAGTGGACGGCTAGGCTTAAGATCCAATCGTCATTCGGCCGTCTTCGGCCTAAACGGCCGAATAGGGCGAGTGTAATGGACGCGCGCCAATGCATTCTCTTGTTGTGGATCATTTGGCCGTGTCCGACCGTAAACGGCCGAGTTGTTATTCGGCCGAATTCAGTTCCAGTGGACGGCCAGCCATTGGCTTGTAACCATGTAGCCATAAATAATTTAATTGTATTAATTTAGAATGAGATCCCCAGTAAGGATTAGAGTAAAGCGAAAGTATCTCTTAATTTGTGTAACTGTTCATTATTATTATTTAGAAAATGAAATGAAATTATTGTTCTTTCTTTATATTTTTAATACATTGGAATTCGTGCGTTTTCATTTCGTTTATACTGATTTATTTTAATATGTCCTCAAATGTGCGAAAACATGTTTATATTTCTAGTAAAACCTTTCGTATATCCACACAGTAAAAGAAATGCATTTTTGCTCTACTGATCAGTATTACTGCCCATGTAAGAGCTGCATAAGAATACTCTCTTGGGATTGAAAGGAGCCTAAGGTTTAATACACGAAGACGAAAAATTACGAAAATGTATTTTCCAATTTACTGGGAAATATTGCCTTTTGAATTCCTCTGTTAATTCCAACATCTTCACTTGTGAACGAACTGGAATTGCAGCTAATCGCATGAACATAGCTAAACTGAAGTAATGTATGTTTGTGGTCAAGGAATAGTATATTGTGATACAAGTGTGGTAAGTGCTTTGTAACAGAATGGAGGAAACAGTTTGAAGAAAAAAAAAAAAAAAGAGGCGAAGTCGAGTTTTTTTTCAATTTCCGTGAATCTGTTACGCACTTTACCTACGTGTATTGCATATATTATTTTTTGATCGATCGAAACTTGTTTTCAATTATGAATAATGCATAAATTCGTTTGATAAATACAAATATATCCTATAAAATTTGAACGCCAAGGCAGTATGTAAATTATTTTACTTCAGTTTAATCAGTCATTGTTGTTTCTGGTCATTCAATTTGTATTAATATGATCGATATAATACGAGTTTAATTAGAAGTTTTGTAATCATTTAATGATTATGACAAAATAATTGGTTGAGGATTTAGTGGATGAAAAGATTGAAGAAGCGTGGAGGGTCGGTTGTGCCTAGTTATCGGTGAAGTCTAAAAGAACGCATTCCTTCAACTTCAGAAGATGTAGCAGTACCATCAACATCTCGAGAAATAAATAAAACCTCATCTTAAAACTACGATTCATAATGATCCTGTAACATTTAATAATAGTACCGAATTATAATATTAGACTTAATTTTTCTAAATAAAGGCTTCATAACGCATTTGTAATTATCCCTGTTTTGTAATTATTTTATTTTATTGGTTTTGTAACTTTATATAATCTTTGTTATGTTACATTTAGATTAACTCCCCGAACACGAGCTTTCTCAAACGGGTATGCGCTACGTAACTAATATGTATTTATTTTGTATCGTATGTAACAATAAAGGCTAAATACTACTTCGGTAATTAAAACAACACTGTCGTTTATTATGCTTGTATAGAATCAGAGAACGTGCTGCATTGTCAACTTACGAAACATGTAAGCAACAATGCAAGTAGTGAAAAAAGGCATGATTGTCCATAAAGTGTTTCTTGAATGAGAGCAACCTCTTGGTACAAGTTTTACGTGTTGTGGTTGTGGCCACTGTACTGAAGGACTTCTGACATAGTAATATAGTCCATTAACTTTCATCTTCATTCCAGTATTGTGGATTTAAAATTCGGCACTTCAATTACTATAAGAAAAGTGTCATTCTTTTTGGGTAAAACTGTACTGCTTACAAAATGTAAGTAGAATTAAAAAATTTTGGTAGCGTGCATCCCATTGGCTGAACTAGACAGCCAATTAGATCGACGCACTCAGAGCATAAATTGAGCTGTCTCCTCTATCTGTATTCAGTATAACGTGTGCATTACTCGGTTAAATGGTCCTGTTTGGAATTTAAAGTGCTAAGTGAAGTTCAACATTATAATATCGTGTATTTCAACATTGTTTACAGATATGTGAGTGCTCTTTACAGTGTATTATTTAATACGAATTTATTATTTGGATAGAATTATGGAAACTAATATTAATCCATTAATTTCTTATTGTTATTGTTATTTTTCCGACAAGTTAGGAAGCACCGGTATTTTTACTAATTAATGGTCATGTCTACTTATAGTGTTATTTTTCACACATGTTAGTAACCATCGGTAGCCTATGTTTACAAATTTCAAAAGTTTTGTTTATTTACATTTTTATTATTTCGATAATTTACGAGGTTTCGGTGTGTTTACAATTTTAAATATTCGTGTTTATTTACATTTTTATTATTTCGATAAGTTACGAGGTTTCGGTGTGTTTACAATTTTAAATATTCGTGTTTATTTACATTTTTATTTTTTCGATAATTTACGAGGATTCGGTGTGTTTACAATTTTAAATATGCGTGTTTAATTACATTTTTATTATTTCGATAATTTACGAGGATTCGGTGTGTTTACAATTTTAAATATGCGTGTTTAATTACATTTTTATTATTTCGGTAATTTACGAGGATTCGGTATGTTTACAATTTTAAATATGCGTGTTTAATTACATTTTTATTATTTCGATAAGTTACGAGGTTTCGGTATGTTTACAATTTTAAATATGCGTGTTTAATTACATTTTTATTATTTCGATAAGTTACGAGGTTTCGGTGTGTTTACAATTTTAAATATGCGTGTTTAATTACATTTTTATTATTTCGATAAGTTACGAGGTTTCGGTGTGTTTACAATTTTAAATATGCGTGTTTAATTACATTTTTATTATTTCGATAAGTTACGAGGTTTCGGTGTGTTTACAATTTTAAGTACTTATGTTTGTTTACCTTGTTAATATTGCGACAGTTACGACGTGTTATTACTTATATAAATTGAAATATTTATATTTATATACTTTTTAATATTGCGATAGCTACGACATATTCCTATTTTTATAAATTTAAATATTCATGTTCACTTACTTTGTTAATGTTGCTATAGTTACGACGTATTGTTATTTTTCTAAACTTAAATATTTGTTTTTGTTTATTTTGTTAATATTGCGATAGTTAGGACGCATTGTTTTTATATAAATTTAAATATTAATGTTCATTTACTTTGTTAATGTTGCTATAGTTACGACGTATTGTTATTTTTCTAAATTTAAATATTTGTTTTTGTTTATTTTGTTAATATTGCGATAGTTAGGACGCATTGTTTTTATATAAATTTAAATATTAATGTTCACTTACTTTGTTAATGTTGCTATAGTTACGACGTATTGTTATTTTTCTAAATTTAAATATTTGTTTTTGTTTATTTTGTTAATATTGCGATAGTTAGGACGCATTGTTTTTATATAAATTTAAATATTAATGTTCATTTACTTTCTTAATATTGTTATAGTTACGACGTATTGTTATTTTTCTAAATTTAAATATTTGTTTTTGTTTATTTTGTTAATACTGTGATAGTTAGGACGCATTGTTTTTATATAAATTTAAATATTAATGTTCATTTACTTTCTTAATATTGTTATAGTTACGACGTATTGTTATTTTTCTAAATTTAAATATTTGTTTTTGTTTATTTTGTTAATACTGTGATAGTTAGGACGCATTGTTTTTATATAAATTTAAATATTCATGTTCATTTACTTTCTTAATATTGTTATAGTTACGACGTATTGTTATTTTTCTAAATTTAAATATTTGTTTTTGTTTATTTTGTTAATACTGTGATAGTTAGGACGCATTGTTTTTATATAAATTTAAATATTCATGTTCATTTACTTTCTTAATGTTGCTATAGTTACGACGTATTGTTATTTTTCTAAATTTAAATATTTGTGTTTGTTTATTTTGTTAATATTGCGATAGTTAGGACGCATTGTTTTTTATGTAAATTTAAATATTCATGTTCATTTACTTTCTTAATGTTGCTATAGTTACAACGTATTGTTATTTTTCTAAATTTAAATATTTGTGTTTGTTTATTTTGTTAATATTGCGATAGTTAGGACGCATTGTTTTTTATGTAAATTTAAATATTCATGTTCATTTACTTTCTTAATGTTGCTATAGTTACGACGTATTGTTATTTTTCTAAATTTAAATATTTGTGTTTGTTTATTTTGTTAATATTGCGATAGTTAGGACGCATTGTTTTTTATGTAAATTTAAATATTAATGTTCATTTACTTTGTTAATGTTGCTATAGTTACAACGTATTGTTATTTTTCTAAATTTAAATATTTGTGTTTGTTTATTTTGTTAATATTGCGATAGTTAGGACGCATTGTTTTTTATGTAAATTTAAATATTCATGTTCATTTACTTTGTTAATGTTGCAATAGTTACGACGTATTGTTATTTTTATAAATTTAAATATTTGTTTTTGTTTATTTTGTTAATATTGCGATAGTTAGGACGCATTGTTTTTATATAAATTTAAATATTCATGTTCATTTACTTTGTTAATGTTGCTATAGTTACGACGTATTGTTATTTTTATAAATTTAAATATTTGTTTTTGTTTATTTTGTTAATATTGCGATAGTTAGGACGCATTGTTTTTTATGTAAATTTAAATATTCATGTTCATTTACTTTGTTAATGTTGCAATAGTTACGACGTATTGTTATTTTTATAAATTTAAATATTTGTTTTTGTTTATTTTGTTAATATTGCGATAGTTAGGACGCATTGTTTTTATATAAATTTAAATATTCATGTTCATTTACTTTGTTAATGTTGCTATAGTTACGACGTATTGTTATTTTTATAAATTTAAATATTTGTTTTTGTTTATTTTGTTAATATTGCGATAGTTAGGACGCATTGTTTTTATGTAAATTTAAATATTCATGTTCATTTACTTTGTTAATGTTGCTATAGTTACGACGTATTGTTATTTTTATAAATTTAAATATTTGTTTTTGTTTATTTTGTTAATATTGCGATAGTTAGGACGCATTGTTTTTTATATAAATTTAAATATTCATGTTCATTTACTTTGTTAATGTTGCTATAGTTACGACGTATTTTCATTTTTATATACTTGAATATTTATTTATTTATTTTTTTACTTTCTTAATACTGCGATAGTTACGACGTACTGTCATTTTATAAATTTAAATATTCTTGCCTTTTTTTTTTACTTTCTTAATTTTGCGATAGTTATGACGTATGTTTATTTTTATAAATTTAAAAATTTTTGTGTTTTACTTTGTTAATATTTTGCAAGTTATGACGTATTGTAATTTTTATTATTTTAATTATTTATGTTTATTAACTTCGTTAATATTGCGATAGTTACGACGTATTCTTATTTTTATATGTTAAAATGTTTACGGTTTATTTTTTGTTTTGTTAATTTTGCGATAGTTACGACGTATTTTTTATTTTTATAAATTTAAATATTTATGGGTTTTACTTTTTTAATATTTGAAAGTCATGACGTATTGTTATTTTTATTATTTGAAATATTTATGTTTATTAACTTCGTTAATATTGCGATAATTACGACGTATTGTGATTTTTATATGTTTCAATATTTACGTTTTTTTTTTTGTTGTTTTGTTAATTTTGCGGGAAAATGTTGTATGAGAGTATGGCCAAATCCGTAAAATACGTGTCTCTGTTTTTTTTTCCGTAGCCTATAGGCCTGGTTTCAAGAGAAAAAAAAAATAAAATTTAAAAGTCAAATTACAAGTAAACATAGCGCACCGGATACAAAGCGCCAATATACTATGTTTACTATTAATCACTGATATGTAGTAAAGTGAATCATTTGAAGGAATTCTTTGTGTCAATGCAATATAATACGACGCAATATATTATGGAAATTTATTCTTTAAACCGGGTTTAAGCCACAGTCGCATTTTGCTACTCGATTTCTAAAAATGCAACAAACTTTGAAAGTAAATGTTGCAAAAATGTGACAACCACATCGGATTTCAGAAACGAAGATGGTAATGGAGAATACGAAATCAGAGATGTGTTTAAACTAATCAGAATTTAAATGATATGCTAATAGCATGGGTAATGTTAAAAAAAATATTTAACAATAAATGTTCAGGAATTGATTTCAAAGAGTTAGTGCAATTCATGTATTTTTATTTTTATTTTAGTAGGTTATTTTACGACGCTTTATCAGCAGCTTAGGTTATTTAGCGTCTGAATGAGATGAAGGTGAAAGTGAGACCGGGGTCCAACACCGACAGTTACTCAGCAGCAATGCATGTAAGTTAAGTGAATGATTTCTTCTAAATGATTTTGCCTATATAATTCCATCGCATACTTTAAATTGTGAGCGAGGATTTAGTTGCATGAATTTTGTAAAAACTGGAAAACTGGAATTAGAAAAAGGCCTTTCAGTTAGCAATTTGCTAACAATAAATCTTGAAAACATTAATAGTAAAGAATTTCAATGTTACACAACCAGGTACCCATAAAATGATGTATTTTCATGTGTTGTAAATTCAGCAGTAATTGATTCTAAACATACCTATGCGTAATGATTTACTTACATACCGTAAGTGTATCTAGAGTGTGATAAGATGGACTAAAATTGATAAAACTCCAAGAAACAAATTACATAACATATTGTTTATGCTTACTTCATTAATTTTATATTTATGCATAATTTATAAGATTGCACAATCATTTCCCGATTTACATAAATATAACTTTTCATTTGTGCATTTCTGCGAAAATTATTTATTTTCTAGCTTAAATCTTGACTTTTAATCATTAATTTTAGAAGCATTGCAAAATGATATAATGGTAGTAACTACGAATATGTATATTAAAAAAAAAAAAGAATAGTTGAAAATTGGTTCGAACCTGAACTCCAAGCAATGCTTATATTCTAACGACACCGCGCTACCGCCTGAGCCACGCTACAATGGCTTTTCGTTTTTGCAGCAATGGATAGCTACGCTACAGTCGTTTGACTCGTAAATTTCCAATTTTTTTTTTCTCTTGAACCCAGGCCTATCTGGAAAAAAGCCGAGACACGTGTCTTATGGATTGGATTTGACCATACTTTCACCCAAAATTTTCCCGACCCGTAACTTGACATCAAATTAGTTAATTTCAATCTGATTTCAACCAAACTTTTACAGCTCATACATTAAATATCTGTGTGTATGACAATAGCCTTACTTCATTGCCCCGTATAATAATTTGGCCAGATTTAAACCACTGCATCAGAATAGCCCTCTAGGCGTATCACAGTAGCTCATGGTTTTGTTTTAATTTTATCCATTATTAATAAAATATTTAACTTCAGATCCTTTATATATGCGTAAAGGTTATTTCCCCCCCCCCCTACAGAATCATTGCCTTCATATTATGTCTAAAGTAGTACATAACTTTTTTTTTTTTTTTTTTTTTTTCAAATTTATATATGCCTTGACAGAATAATTACACGAAAAGATTGATTCCTTGTATCGTAATACTGGGTGTTCATTTCAAAGTGTGTCATGACGTCACTGTTGTTGGGTCACCGATTTGAAGCGAGTTTCAGCTTATATGTTATATGTGTTTTGCGCCGGCAAGTCGTACGCAGGGTATTTGTTATCATCGGTTGCGTACGGTAACATTCCACAACACAAATCAAATGCTCCGTGTCCATGTTGACCGTCGAAGTTAATGTCAACAAATACGTAAGTAATCGTCTTAACCCTCTCCCCATATCACGTATTTCCAAACAGTTCACATTCCTGCCACTACCGGCGTTACGTACGTATCGGTACCAGAGTCCGTGGATATACAGAGTAGCGCAATCACCGAGTCGGCCGCCATTGTTAGTCCTTTTCAACACGCTAGGGATAGTAATATTTGAAGTAAAACTCAGATATTTTTAATTTGAAGGGCAAAAACGTCTAAAGGATCTTCTCACATTATAGAACATTATTATCAGTCAACATACTAATGTATAAAACTACATTTAATAATTATTACAGCATAAATACGCATTTAAGTGTTCAATATACTCCTTCATAAACATCACAGTTATAGGTATTACAGCAGCATGAACTTAATAAATTACAAGTAACAAATGAAAACAACAATTTTGCAAATAAAATAACAATAAATCTAAACATTTCCAACTGCATTCCTCGTGCAAACTCTCCGGCTTCCGCATATAAGGGCACACTATACTGAAATTTCTCGAAGTTTATTAGTTTTAAGAGTTCACAACAGTGAAACCAATAACTACCATACTTACGAAGTGATTCACCACATTTTGATCACTGGTACGTATATCTGCTTAATAGTGACAAGTGTACAAAATTATCCGGATGATACGTGGTTCGCAGTTTATTAATTACTTTATTAAAATATTGAACCGCTTTATATAAAAATTCGCACTACAATTGACATTATTCTTGTGATTTTCACTTACATGGCTCCTTACATACATGGAATCAAAGCTTACTGTAAGATTTTGCTGTAAAATTAATAAGTAAATTGCTAGAATTTTTAGTAAATAAAAAAATTAATAGTCATAAAATTCCTAGTAATTTACCCATTCGCTTTACAGAAAATTCCAATAGTAATGTTTGTTCCAATGTATATAAAGAATCTTATAAGTGAATATCAATGGAAAATAATGTAAATTGTGATTGACGCAAGGGAATTTTTGCATTAAGCAATACACTATATAATTAAGTTATTAATAAAGTGCAAACCACTTATCATAGAGAGAGACGAAAGTTTGTACATGTGTTATTATCAACCAGATATACTAGTGATAAACATTTTGTGAGTTTAGTTTAAAAGTATGGAAGTTAGTAATTTCATTATAATGTCCCCAAGGATACACTGATGTGTGATTTTGTCATTTTTGGTAAAAAAATCGTTTCTTTGTTTTTTATCTTTAAAATTCATTTATGATCTAAAGATGCCCTCTGCCAATTTTCATGACCATACGACCGGTCTATCAGCTGTTTAGGGTCACGTTTTAAACGGCTGCGGGCTCTGACTGTTAATTTAAATTCTCCGTCCACGATCTCCACTCTGAATTCTGCGACCATTTTGGAAATTCCGCTATATTTCATACATTATTTATTATATTAGATTTCCGATTGAGCCAGTGTAGCTTCTTGACTTCTCGAAATATTTCTTCATAGAATCCAACAGGTGTTAGAACATTTAAAGGCTGCTTTCCTTTAAAAGATATTCAGTTACAAAGGAGAGCACAACTCTTATCTAAAGGAAAATTCCCGATGTTGCTAGTAGCCATAACAACGTGTTTTCCATGCTTTTGTTTTTTTTGTGATACAAGAATATTTGCAAGTTTCTAACAGTTTTATTGTTAGTTTTATAATAGTGTCTACAGTCCATAGTGATTTGTAAATAATATTTATCTATTATAGTGTTTTCATAAGATTACATAATTTTTAGTCATCTTTATTTACTAGTGTAGGTTAGGTGTGCACAGCGTGGTAGTGTATATGGATAAGTTCTGTATATAATATGATATAGTTCTATATGTTTCAAAATGCCTAGAAAATAAAAACAGAGACCTGGTTAATTATTATTATCCCAAACTTTTGAAGTCAATTTTCTCCACTTTAATTTTCTGTAAATTTTGCATTGCTAAAAATGCTACTCTTTCTACAGATTCTGTACTACATGCATGATTTTTGGATTTTTTTGAATATGTTCTTAACAAAACTAACACTCATTTTTTTTTTGTTGTTCTTGTTGTTTAGTCAATTGTCCGAAGACAGATTTGAACCTCATAATTACCACCAATAAGGCATCACTATGAGAAAACTAGGCCAGGAGATAATGGGGTAGGTTAAAGTTTCTTTCCCCTCCAAGGCGTATCGCCGATTAGCTACATATTCCACTAATTTTAGATATTACAAACAATATGTCTTCAGATATCGTCAAGCGCTACGGAATCATTGCCTGCTTATATATTCTATGCATATCAGCCAGAAGAGGTGTTTTTTTAATATTAAGTTTTTTACGCTCGAGTTGAATTTTTCTGTTTTTACACTTTTAGTGCATTAAATATGTTTAATTATTTTTTAGTAAAATAAAGAGGAAAACTGTATGGTAAGTTTCGTTTCTGAAGGTCTGACACGTATGTAGACAAAAATTCTGGCCAAAATAGTAGCAATTTTTAAAAACCTAAATTTTCACAATTTAAAATTACAAATTAAATGTACAAAATTTCATAGATCTACTTAGAATAGTTTAGAAAATTGAAATTTCACATCAGTCTAACCTTAATAGGGTTTCTAGTTTCTATGGTCTTTGTATTTTCTAATCGAGCCAAACAATACAATCTTGTCTCAAGAATAAATTCAGAACTTCACAAATATATTATGTCATTCTTGCAAATAGCAAATAGGATTAAATTCAGAAATGCTTGATTTGAAAGGGAGAAGATGGTAAAAATTTGACACTGATACTAATTGATACGCGACTTTCATTTGTTTTATGTAGAAATATCATTGCTGAATCAACTTAAATTCTAGATTAGTTTTATAAAAATATTTTGGGGCCCAAATTTTGAAAAAATAAATATCAAAATACAGTCATTCATTAATCTCACAATGTATGCTCGCTTAGGTAGCGGATTCCTTTTTATATTTATAGTCACTTCTTTCCTTTTTCCTTATTTCTTTCACCTTGTCACAGAGAAAACAAATGTGCGCTTTTTTTCAGTTCTCTGTGAACAGTTCTGAACACAGTAGCATTGCATTTTTTCGCATTTAAATTTCATTCTTTCCCTATGCAACTGTATACTGCATAGCGCGCGCTGGACTAACAATGGCGGATTTGTCGGCATTTGCCGGCTCAAACGATTGCGGTACTCTGGATATCCACGGACTCTGATCGGTACGTACTCTTCAGAATGAACGCCGTACTTGCTAGGTTTTCTGCCTCTTAGGTTATACACCTCTGCGGAAGTGTAGGGAGATTAAATTCTCTAGGCTCATCGGCTAGCCACATGACGGCATACAGCGAGCCATGACACATTTTGAACTGAACACCCAGTAGTTATACTTGACTCTACAACAGTTGACGAGGGATATAGATTTTTTGTTTGTCAATTAACTCAACGTTTTCGAAGTTACAAGAAATGTTGCATTACCACTACCTAGTCTAACGCACTGGGATGTTGGTGAAGCGCATTCACTGTTTCTGTTACTGTTATTTGTATATTTCCGGTGTTTAATTATCTTCCTATTATTGAAATTAATTTGGACTAATGTACAGTATTAATGATGCCCTCCTCGATGTTGCTATGCAGAGAAGCCTTGTGGTCGGGGAGAGGGGAAGCGGAGAAAGATACCATACGTCTGGATGCAGGAGTTGTCGTCATCCAGACAATTGAATCGCGTTGTTCATGGTAAACAGATTAGGGGGAAGTATCGAATTAGGGTACTTGAAATTTTATTTGGCTATTGATTTTTACAGTGGGCTATTCGCGACATTTTGGGCCGTGGGAAATATTTCTAGGCTATTTTTTCGGGCAATCTTTTTTAAAGCAATCTAAAAGCCATAAAAATATAATCTATAATAAAATAAATCTTAGCCGAAATTTTTCTGGTAATTTTCGATTTTCCAAAATAATTGTGTCCTAACATATATGATTACTGCGCCCTGAATCCGAAAATCGCTTTTTTGACATTTTGTTTGTATGTCTGTCTGTCTGTCTATGTTTGTTACCTTTTCACGCGATAATGACTGAACGGATTTCGATGAAAATTGGAATATAAATTAAGTTCGTTATAACTTAGATTTTAGGCTATATTACATTCAAAATACATTATTTAAAAGGGGGTTATAATCGGGGCCTGAATTAAATAAATCGAAATATCTCGCTTATTATTGATTTTGTGAAAATGTTAATAACGAAAGTTTCTTTAAAATAATTTGCGATAAGTTTTATTCTTGAAAAATGTTGATAGGACTGATATTTAATGAGATAAATGAGTTTTAAAATTAAAATAACTGCCATCTAAGACCGTGAATGAATTAAAAACAAATTACTTCGTCTATAAGGGGTCTTGGACAGCAACAATCGAAAGCTATGAAAGGTAGCCTACAGAGAATGTTTCTTGTGAAGTAAAATTGTTTGAAGCTAAATTAACCGATTTGTATAATTAATTATTATTTCACCATTGAAAGTGTAGTTTCTCTAGATGGACATAATGCTATAATGTTATTAAAGTAACTTGATATAATATAATATAATATAATATAATATAATATAATATAATATAATATAATATAATATAATATAATATAATTTAAGTTATTTGAAGGGTTCAGAACCATAGTGGGCAAGCGCCATTTACTGAATACGTAGAAAACAAGGGTTAAAATTAATTATTACCATAATTCAATGCAAACCTATAACAAGTAAAATAAAGTATACACATTAAATCTAAATGATGTCAATGTTCATTAAACTATGGTTACATGTAATAAAAAATTAAGAAACATGTTAAAAGAATTGTCATTGCACCAAATTTGTGTCTCTGACCAAAATGATCGCATTTTAATTATTAAAATACAATTTAAATTAAGTAACATATTAAACGATTTATCCTTCTATTAAACACGAATGTTCCTGGATCAAATGTCCTATTTTAATTATGTAATTACTTTATATTTATTTCTAACGGGTGCAGCGGAGCGCACGGGTACGGCTAGTTTTAAATATTATATTCTATGTGAGCATATGCAGTGTTTTAATTATTTCTTGTTGTCGCTTTCAAGAAATGCTAAATTCGAATTTAGTTGGAACTGCAACAATTACTTGCTTTGCAGAGATCAATTCTCACCTGCACCGCATACAAAGGAGCTTGCTCAATTTCGAATCACTGCCCTATAACAATTACCCGTCGTTTTTAATGTGTAATGTGTTCTTCTCAAGTTTCCCAAGTTTAAATTTTAATGAAGCTTGTGGAGCTCTAGTCATAGACATAGACCTTGTGATCAGCTATTATGTATTATCTCATGGTTAACATTCGGCAGGTCTTTGAGTGGCCTCAAAATGCATAAGATTCGGCAGGTCTTTGAAATTTAATTGCATTATTGTTTTCCATTTTTATGTCGGCGCTCCAATCATTTCGCCTCAATTTCAATGTTGCAACCAATAAGCTGCTTCCATTATTAAATGACACCTACGTGTCTAATCCACGTGGACTAAAACCGAGGTTGCAATGTCTTGTGCTGAGGACGAACATTAAGGTATGTGGTTAAAAATTATTATTAAGAGTTAAGAATGTCAACTACTCTTCCATATGAAATAATAATAGCCATTTAACAATATAACAAACTAGTGCTTATTCTTATCGAGGAAGTAGACGTGACAACGTGACGCTTAGAGTGAAACCTACAGAGCAACAATCGGTCTGACAAAATATCCCTTTTTAAAAGCTCCATTCCACCGCACGTTATTGTATGATGCCGACATGTTAACCATGAGAGCGCGGCGATAATACAACAACACAAAAGAACTATTTTATTATAATCTAAAAAATTGACTCGAAATTATCGTATTTTAATGAAGATTTTTAATACCATTATGGTCTATCGTTGTTGAATGAAATTATCGTACAAACATATTATATGTACCAGCTATAATGTTGCTCTTTGATATGATTTTTAAATAGCCCCCTCCCCCAAACCATATTCCTGGGTACGCTCCTGGTCCATGTGGACGCAGCAGCAAATGTATTACAGTTTGCTTTAGTTGTGGATCGTGGTTTTAATGTGTCCACGTCCCGATTACAGACCTCTAGTTCTTCTACTTGAAATACTTTATGTATCGCGTGCCATCAGTAGTTCACGGTCAGATACGAATTATTATAATAATTGGAGTTGTTGATTGTACTGTTTACGGCGACCATCGCCAGACACACATCGCCGGTGATTATGATGATTGCCAGCAAGTGGTTTCTTTTATCAGGGTAATCCCTGTCAATTCTCATTTGTTTTGTTTCATCCTCTTCATCTACTACAGATGGTCATCTAAAATACTGGGTGTTCAGTTCAAAGTGTGTCATGGCTCGCTGTATGCCGTCACGTGGCTAGTCGATGAGCCTAGAGAATTCAATCTTCCTACTCTTCCGCAGAGGTGTATACATATCTGCCAGAGAAGTTGCCTAGCGTAAAAACGTGACGGTGTTCATTCTGAAGAGTACTTGCCGATACGTCCGGTAATGCCGGTAGTGGCAGGAATGTGAACTGTTTCAAACATGTACTGAGGTGAGTTTTTTCTTACTGTTGGGATATGGGGAGAGGGTTAAGACGATTGCTTACGTATTTGTTGACATTAACTTCGACGGTCAACATGGACACGGAGCATTTGATTTGTATTGTGGAATGTTGCCGTACGCAACCGATGATAATAAATACCCTGTTCGTACGACTTGCCCGCGCAAAACACAGTTCGAAAGAGGTTATGGTGGCATAAGAGCTATTTTATCAGACCGCCATCTGTTGCCACGACGTTCTGTTATACCGTACACGTTCTCAAGTTCAGATTGAACGCCTTGATTAATAGGCAACTTCTCAGACACAAAAGCTGAAACTCGCTTCAAATCGCTGACTCATCAACAGTGACGTCATGACACACTTTGAAATGAACACCAGTAGTTAACATATGTTAAGGATGTATCGAATATGATATTACTTCATAAACACAGAATGAGGTCTCCGCCCACCTCATTGCATATTACATGATTTTAGTGTGAACTAATCTCATTAAATATCAGTCCTATCAAAAATTTTGTAAAGAATAAAACTTATCGGAAATCGAATTTTTGAATCGTGTCCCGGCATGGCTCAGTTTTAAGAGCAATCAGCGCGCACAGCTGAGAGGTCCTGGGTTCGATTCGGTGCCGGTACGAATTTTCTCGTACTTTTAAGTAATATGTTAAGGACTTTACAGAAAAAATGAACAGGAATAAATCCAAGATACTGAAAATAATATTTCCATTTCTAGAAGAGGAGAAGACGACGATATCTGTATCAGACAGTTCCTATTATAAAAGGAAGAAGCATACAACCAAAAATTTCGTAAAAACGTGACGGTCCCCTTTTTAGGGCCTCAAGTATCCGTCGTCCCCGTAATTTTTGTCGGGACTCACAAAAATCCAAAATATAATCAAATTTATTATTTAGATGTAATGTAAAAATTTAATCATTTGTCTAACTGAAGTTTACTTTATGAATTAGTGTTGAAATTATTGTTTTGATTTGTATAAATGTCTAGAAAGTGCAAATATAATTTGCCATGAACAAACATTGTTCTATCTTTGTTAATTTCTTGATAGGCTTACATTTTTCAGTAACTTCGAACTTAAATTTGCTTACAAAAAAAAATAAGCATAAAAGTGTCCCATATTTTCGTGAGACAATTCTGCTACAGACTAAAAAGTCTTCATTTGTTTTGCTGCAATAACTCGTAGGTGATTGAATATTTTTACATGGTCCTATCTAAATATCGATTATTGAACACGTATGCGGCGATATGCGTCCTGAATTTGCTTCAGAAGCAAATTCCAGCAATCAGCGTCGCGTCCAACGATATACGTTGGTGACCGTCGCTATAAACAAACCATGCGAATTAATTTCAACTGTTAGGAACTCCAGGCGACAATCGCCAGCCATGTAGCTTTAATCTTGTTTCCAGAACTGTACAATCGCTCTGAGGCACTGCCCAGTGAACGAAAGTAAGGTTTTAGTAGTCTTTGTTTCGTATCGCCTTGATATTTTGAAGTTTGGAAGTCGTGATGGTTGCCAACGTTGAAATAGGTTTGTCCTGAATCACCGTAGCACCAATAGATAGCACGCATGTACTTTGAGGGACGCGCTTTACGTGTGCATTTGTTTTATAATAATTGAGGATTTGCGTAGTCTATTAGTTATATTAAACATTCTTAAAAACAACTGAAAATGCCATTTTTTTCTGTTCCTGTAGACTATGTAAAAACCAGGGAAAGCGTTTTGTCTTAAATCAGGTCCCGAATATATGCTTTCAACCTAAAAAAAATATAATTAATTAAATTCCGCCTCAAAAGTACTAGCTATTAAACAATAATAACAAATTCAAGTAAGGAATTGCTAGCTACAATTTCATTTTAGAAGAGGGCAATGTATTAAAAGAACCTGCAACCTCTACAGCAAGCTATATTAGCTTAGATTGTATTTAGTAGCCAACTTGTAGGAGTCTCTGAAGTTTACGCCTGCATTTTACAATGGGATGCAGAGGCGGTCCGCCCATAAGGGGACTTGGGGCAATGCCCCACTTAACATTTAATGTTAATATTTTTTCAGTATTTGAATATCGAAGAATATTAATAAGATATATTATTTTTATTTATTCCCCATTCATATTGTGATATACATACGGTACCGGGATTTGGATATTTTGCTTCGTTCCTGGAAGTCAAGCAGCACATCTAGAACAGTGGACCCTGCCTTCATCCTGGAATGTAGGCTGACCCGTCTTGTGTTGGCATCTGAATTATGGCAGAGTTGGATGGCGAGGTTTTTTTTTATTTTTTATTTTATTGAGAACATCAATTGCATGTCCCATTACATAGTAATATTATATGCATTATACTGAACAATTTACACGTGATATTACAATAATATGCTACAATTTCCTTTTTTCATAATATGAAAGTTGAATTTGCCCATCACCTTAACTAATTTTAATCCTCTACTTATAAGCTTGAAATTTCTGTATATATGCCTTGGGTTATTTACATTTAAAATTACAATATTCCTGATGATTATCTTACATGTTTCCATAATATGAGTACATCTTATCTTTGCCAATTTTTATCATTTATAGCCTACCTAAAGAAAAAAAAAACTTGAAATATCTACATTATATCTAAAGTGAGCCATATGTACAATTTTATTATTCTTAGATTATATTGGTTTATAAGACCGACTACCTGAATTTTATATCTGCTTAACCATCTGTTTTCTTATACCGGTATTCTATATTTACAGTTTGTTTATCTTATTATTATTTTATAATTGATTCCATTATTGTGTATCTACAAGTTAATTGATTATATATATTTACAAAATGATCTCAAATGAAATGTTATGACAAAATGTACAATTTGATATTTACAATTGGGATCATATAATAATTACATACATTTGTGACGCTATTTCTAGAATACAATTGTTTTTGGAATACTTATTATTTTATTGTTCTGTTTTTTGGAGAGTTATTATGTGCTGAGTTATGCGAAAATGTTTGGGGCACTCTCTGCAGGACCCCACTATGCCTGTCTGTCTAGACAGAGAAAGAAACCTACCCTTCATCTCTGTCATTTTGAAGAAGGGACGAGTTTCTGACCGTCCACTTACCCACCCTATGTAGCGGTAGTTTAACGACATCCAGATTTGTCAGGCAGCCATGTCAACTTTCCTGTTCCATTGTGTGTTTAGCTAGAGTAACGAGTGAATCACACCTGTTTTAGTGCTTGTAGTGCTAACGAAAGATTTATGTGTGTATATGGGTAATTACAATAGGCTATAATTGTGAACAATGAATAGTGTAAATCAGTGTACCATTTTTTCCAAAGCGATATGAAGAAAAATTATAAATAGAAAGGTTGGGACCCGATAGGGAGACTTAAATATAACTCAGTTAATGAATAAATGATTGGATAAACTCACTAATCAGCATTTCAATAAAGAATGATACACCAAAAAATGTTCCTGGTTATGTGGATGTCCAGTAAAAAAAGAATTGTTTTATTTTCCATGCATATTTTTCGGAGGCGAAAGTAGTTGGATAAAAGTAGGGTAACCGACATGAAACATTTATCTGAAACGATTTCTAAGCTCGAATCTTCAAAACTACATGTAAAAAAATGCTACTGTTACTTGGCACTTACAGGCAACGTCAACATAGGTACTCAACTTCACACTGCGTATTAGCAATCTGTAAGACTTCACAATCAAGAAGTAGATAAAAACAGGCACATTATTTTGAAAACGATTGACTGCATACAATTTTGTGGTATGTTTGAACTCGCAATGCGTGGACATGACGAAACACAAGAATCACAAAATCGCGGTATTTTTTCTAAGCTTAGTGAATTTCATTTCGGAACTAGATACATTGTTGAGCGACCATTTAAATAATTCTGCAGTATTCAATGTTGACAGTAGAAAAATAATCTTTACCAGATTCCAACAAGGAAACTATTGATAGATTTGCGCAACTGAAAACCAGACGAATGAATTTCTTGTACAAATGCGTTGTTAGTGTAATTTAATGCAAATAATGTGAACTGTGAACATATTAACGGTATTAGTTATGTGGACAAGTATTTCATAAATTAAAAAGGACAAGGAAGCAAGAATACAACGAAAGGAGAAACACATTGAAGGTTAGGCTGTACTTATTGTTTAAAATGCATCGTAGCAGAACAGATTTATGTAATACTAGCCGTACCCGTGCGCTCCGCTGCACCTGTTAGAAATAAGTATAAAGTAATTACATAATTAAAATAGGACGTTTGATCCAGGGAACATTCGTGTTTGATAGAAGGATAAATCGTTTAATATGTTACTTAATTTAAATCGTATTTAAATAATTAAAATGCGATCATTTTGGTCCAGAAAGCACTCATTTGGTGCAATGACGATACCTTTAACATGTTTCTTAATTGTTATTACATGCAACCATAGTTTAATGAACATTGACATCATTTAGATTTAATTTGTATACTTTATTTTACTTGCTATATGTTTAAATTGAATTATGGTAATAACTTAATTTTAACCCTTGTTGTTTTCTACGTATTCAGTAAATGGCGCTTGGCCCACTATGGTTCTGAACCCTTCAAATAACTTAAATTATATTATTTTACTAGCCGTACCCGTGCGCTCCGTTGCACCCGTTAGAAATAAATATAAAGTAATTACATAATTAAAATGGGACATTTGATCCCGGGAACATTCGTGTTTTATAGAAGGATAAATCGTTTAATATGTTACTTAATTTAAATTGCATCAAATAATTGAAATGCGATCATTTTGGTAAAGAGACACTCATTTGGTGCAATGACAATTTCTTTAACATGTTTCTAATTTTTATTACATGCAACCATAGTTTAATGAACATTGACATCATTTAGATTTAATGTGTATACTTTATTTTACTTGTTATAGGTTTCCATTGAATTATGGTAATAACTTCATTTTAACCCTTGTTTTCTACGTATTCAGTAAATGGCGTTTGGCCCATTATGGTTCTGAACCCTTCAAATAACTTAAATTATATTATATAATATTACATTACATATATTATATTATATTATGTTATATTATATTATATTATATTATATTATATTATATTATATTATATTATATTATATTATATTATATTATATTATATTATATTATATTATATCAGAAGTTACTGTAATAACAATTGTAATAACAATATATCATTATGTCCATCTAGAGAAACTACACTTTCCAATGGTGAAATAATAATTAATTATACAGATCGGTTAATTTAGCTTCCGATAATACTTCATACAAACACAGAAACAGTCTCTGTGGGCTATCTTTCATTGTTGCTGTCCAAGGCCCCTTATAGACGAAGTCATTTGTTTTTTAATTCATTACACTGCCTTAGATGACAGTTATTTTAATTTTGAAACTCATTTATCTCATGAAATATCAGTCCTATCAACATTTTTCAAGGAATAAAACGTATCGCAAATTATTTTTAAAGAAACCTTTGTTATGCAACATTTTTCACAAAAATCAATAATAAGCGAGATATTTCGATTTATTTAATTCAGGCCCCCTTATAACCCCCCTTTTAAATAATGTATTTTGAATGTCATATAGCCTAAATTCTAAGTTGTAACGAACTTAATTTATATTCCAATTTTCATCGAAATCCGTTCAGCCATTATCGCGTGAAAAGGTAACAAACATACAGACAGACAGACATACAAACAAAAATTTCAAAAAAGCGATTTTCGGTTTCAGGGTGGTTAATTATATATGTTAGGACCAATTATTTTTGGAAAATCGAAAATTACCAGAAAAATTTTGGCTACAGATTTATTATTATTATCGATATAGTATTATATTATATATTATATTATATATTATATATTATATATTATATTATCTTATATTATATTATATTATATTATATTATATTATATTATATTATATTATATTATATTATATCAGAAGTTACTTTAATAACATTATAGCATTATGTCCATCTAGAGAAACTACACTTTCCAATGGTGAAATAATAATTAATTATACAAATCGGTTAATTTAGCTTCCGATATTACTTCATACAAACACAGAAACATTCTCTGTAGGCTATCTTTCATAGCTTTCGATTGTTGTTGTCCAAGGCCCCTTATAGACCAAGTCATTTGTTTTTTATTTCGTTACACTGCTTTAGATGGCAGTTATTTTAATTTTAAAACTCATTTATCTCATTAAATATCAGTCCTATCACAATTTTTCAAAGGATAAAACTTATCGCAAATGATTTTTAAAAAAGTTTTGTTATGTAATATTTTTCACAAAAATCAATAATCCGCGAGATATTTCGATTTATTTAATTCAGGTCCCCTTATAATCCCCCTTTTAAATAATGTATTTTGAATGCCATATAGCCTAAAATCTAAGTTACAACGAACTTAATTTATATTCCAATTTTCATCGAAATCAGTTCAGCCATTATCGCGTGAAAAGGTAACAAACATACATACAGACAGACACATACAAACAAAAATTTCAAAAAAGCGATTTTCGGTTTCAGGGTGGTTAATTATATATATTAGGACAAATTATTTTTGGAAAATCGAAAATTACCAGAATAATTTCGGCTACAGATTTATTATTAGTATAGATAAATAATTTGTTTATTGTGACACAGTTTATGCACATATAAATTTGTAATTAAGTTTATATGTTTAATTATATACAGTATATACATAAATTGGGGGGAAATTTTAGAACACCGATTGCACCTACCAAATTATGTCTTAAAATACTAAAAAGAGCAGATTTGTCTGCGTTTGTCGAATGCGCATCACAGTAGCGGTTCCTCGGGGGAGGGAAGGGAGGAACGTCCTCCTCACATTTTTCTTCTTTTGATAGTAAATACCAAATGGAAATATATGCTTGAAATTCGAGGAAGATTCGATAATTTTTAAGTTCACAGCTATAAGCAAACCTCGATTGATTGAGTTTTAAACCACGCGCACTCATGTGCTGCTAGAAAACTGTGAGAAGGATGCGAGATTGTTTGTGTGGAGGAAAGTCAATCCATTCCTCCTTTACTGCAGTTAAAACACATAGACAACAGCGCGCTAGCGGCCAGAGAAAGAAGCAGAGTTTTAAAGCAAGTAAATGAACGGATAGGAGGAGATCTTCCTTTGAATCAGCGCATGGGCGGGAAATAGAAACCGCCTGGTCTTGCAGCAAGCTCGCTACCGCTGCCATCTAACGATGTTGCATTCAACCAGACTATAACACATCTAGAGGAGACACAATAAAAACAGTTTTAACGCAAAGCTATGAAAGGCACCATATAAACTTTTTTTTAAATTATAAATCAAAATATATTCATTGCACTTTATATAAGCTATGTTCATGGTTTGAAACTTTTGAGGATATCTGAAAGTTAAAGTCGGGATTATATAAAACAAAGAGGTAGTTCTACGTTAGTATCGCAGATCTTTTTGGCCCCTGAAATTCACTTCCATTCATTGTCTACTACACAGGACAACAGCCAAGTTGTCAGTTTTGTACAAATATATTGAAATTGAAGGTACTGCAAACTACATTATTTTTAACATAAAAAAATTAATCGGCCACCGGCAGCTTTGAACAATAATGGTAGTATGACTTACAAGAACTGACATTCTTAAAAAGCATGTGATACTTAACTTGTAAAATGTACATGTGGCAACACAGACCACGTGGGTGGGTGCAGTTTTCTCGCTTTCCTAACAGATTTCTCATAGATTATTGCTATACAAAAGGGAAGGCCAACCCTAACACTATCTGGTCTTAAATGTATGCCTGTAGGCTAATATGTAGCATGTTTCTCTCAAGAAGGTGTCATTTTGCGCTGTTAACTTCTTTCCTCCTCTTAAGAAATATGCAGGAGCCGCCACTGGCGCATCATTATATTTACGAAAAGGCACTTTTCAGTGCCAATAATTTATTTTGTGTGTGCACAAGGTTGGAATTTTGAAGTAAGAGGGAAAGGGTGCAATCCATGTTCTGGAGTTTATCCTAAATTGGGCCTAATTATACAACGATTAATATAATAATAATATAATAATAATAATAATAATAATAATAATAATAATAATAATAATAACAAATACCAATATTAATTTTGCATGAATATGAACGCAGACCTATTTATATTACATGAATAAACGAATTCAAAATAAATTATTGAGGTGCCCCATCAAAAAATATATGCACGAGCCGCAACTGATGGGATGATACTAGCCCTACAGTAAACTCTGGATTAACTGGGATGTTTTTTTTTATCCAGGATGATCCATAGTGAAAAAAGTACATAGGGCTATGAATAATATAGTCTATGTATAAAATAAGAAAGTAGGGGAACCTTGACTCAAAATCCATTTCTTGAATAATGTCTTTATTCATTCATAGTGTGCTGTCTAAGGATAGGTCTTTCACTGCAAACCCAGCATTCTCCAGTCTTTCCTATTTTCTGCCTTCCTCTTAGTTTCCACATATGATCCATATATCTCAATATCATCTATTATTTGATATCTTCTTCTGTCCCGAACTCTTCTCCCATTCACCATTCCTTCCAGTGAATCCTTCAGTAGGCATTTAGATAGGACACATGAAGACTTCAAGCTACTGCTCTATTTACCGTGGAAAATACAGCATTACATATTATGCGTGTTCCATTTGATATCTTGAAGGCTATTCGATGTCTTTACTATGAGAGCGAGCAAAGAGAATTCCCATGCAATATACTGTAAAGGGTGTATATAAAAATTGTCTTTTGTTTGTATTAAAGGAGAGGAGAAAAATCTGAGGACCGAAAATCTGTTCGAAGTTATTACTTACTTTCTGGCTTTTAAGGAACCCGGAGGTTCATTGCCGCCCTCACATAAGCCCGCCCTTGGTCCCTATCCTGAGCAAGATTAATCCAGTCTCTACCATCATATCCCACCTCCCTCAAATCCATTTTAATATTATCTTCCCATCTACGTCTCGGCCTCCCCAAAGGTCTTTTTCCCTCCGGCCTCCCAACTAACACTCTATATGCATTTCTGGATTCGCCCATACGTGCTACATGTCCTGCCCATCTCAAACGTCTGGATTTTATGTTCCTAATTATGTCAAGTGAAGAATACAATGCGTGCAGCTCTGCGTTGTGCAACTTTCTCCATTCTCCTGTAACTTCATCCCTCTTAGCCCCAAATATTTTCCAAGAACCTTATTCTCAAACACCCTTAATCTCTGTTCCTCTCTCAAAGTGAGAGTCCAAGTTTCACAACCATACAGAACAACCGGTAATATAACTGTTTTATAAATTCTAACTTTCAGATTTTTTGACAGAAGACTAGATGACGAAAGCCTCTCAACCGAATAATAACAGGCATTTCCCATATTTATTCTGCGTTTAATTTCCTCTCGAGTGTCATTTATATGTTCGAAGTTATTATAAACAGAAATTAGTATTAACTGAATAAAAATCCAACAAAATAAACTGTCTTGAGACGGGACGGGGAAAATTGTTCATATTAAGGTGGTGTTCGTCTTAACGGAGTTCGTATTAACGAAGGTTTACAGTTAACATATTACAATATTCATAAAACATACTCGAGATGAAACAAAAATACAAGCATAACACTATCGTGTTTCGATCCCGGCCCAGGTCGATGGCATTTAAGTGTGTTTAAATGGGACAAGCTCATGTCAGTAGATTTACTGGCCATGTAAAAGAACTCCTGCGCGACAAAATTCCAGCACATACCGGCGACGCTGTTATAACCTCGGCAGTTGCGAGCGTAGCTAAATAAAATATAAAAAACAAACAACTATCATGTTTATCGCTACTGTTTCTAATAACCAATTTTGACAACACCAGCGCTCCGTGTGAGTCTAACACTCTCGCGCACACGAGCGACCTCGCGAAACGTGCTACGCATAAAGGCTGGTTCACAATAAATTGGGAACAGAAACGACAACGAGAACGGAAATATTGTTAAATACACTTATTTTAACAGTACTTCCGTTCTCGTTCTCATTGTCGTTTCCGTCCCGTAGCGAGCGCGATGGAGGGATGAGTGTACTGAGGAAGAGTTGAACAATTATTATTGGAAAAAATCGCATTAAATAAACAAATAAAATTGGGTTCCATCTGATTTATTTGCAGTGTCGTAGTAGTAGAAGTAAACCTGTGTGCACGAGTACGAGGAATTTATTCTTAGAAACATATATACAGAGTGATTTATATAGAACTGACACATTTCTTTCATTAATTGTTTCAAAACGAATTGTGCTAGGGACAACTTATTATACCTAAAATGTAGAGGAATTTTGGGAGATTATTTACCTCTATAGCAAATGTTGTCCGGCGTTGTCAAATCTGGAGACCTCGGTGGCCACAGGTTCCTGGAAATTATTCGGTCGTCACATAGCCGGATAAATGGAACCATGCTTCATCTGTGAACCATGTGATGGACAATATGGCAGGATTTTGCACAATGAACGTCTGAAACCAACGACAATAAGTCACTAGATGCGCAGATGTTTATGTTTTATTCCTATTGTTGGCAGCTGTTTTCGACATTTTGTGTCAACGTGAAAATGCAGTACACATTAAATCAACGACTCTTCCTTGTGAAGCAATACTGGATTACGAATTCAATTACAGCTACTCAAAGGGCATACCAGAGAGAATTTGGTGTTGCAATCCTCCCAAAAGAAACACAATACTGGGACTGGTAAACAAATTGGAAACAACTGGATCTCTGGTGAGTGAAAAGGGCAAGCATCGTGCATCTAGGCTTCCCATGGTTGTTGTTGACGTAAGAGCACGACTGGAGCAGTCACCCAAAAAATCATTAAGACATTTGTCGCAGGAGACAGGGTACACCTACTCAATGTGTCAGAGAGCCTAAAGCCATATAGGATTACGGTTGTTCATCAGCTACAGGAACCAGATAAGGATAAAAGAATGAATTATTTTCGTTGGTTTCAGACGTTCATTGTGCAAAATCTTGCCATATTGTCCATCACATGGTTCACAGATGAAGCATGGTTCCATTTATCCGGCTATGTGACGACCGAATAATTTCCAGGAACCTGTGGCCACCGAGGTCTCCAGATTTGACAACGCCGGACAACATTTGCTATAGAGGTAAATAATCTCCCAAAATTCCTCTACATTTTAGGTATAATAAGTTGTCGCTAGCACAATTCGTTTTGAAACAATTAATGAAAGAAATGTGTCAGTTCTATATAAATCACTCTGTAGTACCTAAAGCATGTTTCTTAAGGAAATTAATTTAATCTTTCTGCCAAACGAAAATAAGAAACTACAAGAGCTTACAGTTTCTTCCAACAGAATTAAACAGGATCAGTCAGACAGGCTAGCTGTTTGTAATGATCCCCACAAAAAGTTTTCACCAGAAGTCGAAGACAGATCCAGTCTTCGAAACGTTGTTATAATTTTGACAATTAACAACGTAAAAGTCGAAACAGTTCAACCATTGAGAATATAACAAGACCAATAATAATTCTTATTCAATCACAGTGAATATTTAATATGGCTTTCACACTGCCTAAGTCTAAATGTACTAAAACAGTAGGATTAAAAATAGCATTTCTTTCATAAAAACAATTAGTGAACATTTTTCTTTTCGTTTCGATTTTCGCAGGGGAAGAATGGACTTTCGTTGTTTCTGAATTTATTTTTGCAATATTCGGATTAAGATATTTTAATGCTGCAAACAGCAAAACAGCTTTTAATTTTATATCCTTCACGTCTGCTCTCAGTGTTTGCTTCAATTTAGAGAACTCTTCACAAACATATGTACTAAAAACATGGACAGTACATAGCCTGCAAATTACATAGTGTTGTTTTAAATTATGTTTTCTGCATATCACGTGCTTATTGCATATTATATAGTGGCATTTTCATTTTATATTCCTAGAAGGAATGTCACCAACCACTAGGGGTTAAATGGTTTGGAGATTTACGCTTCTCTCCTTCCTCAATAGTTTCTCCCTCATGGGGCGTGGAGTGCGTACGAGCGAATTACGGACTACTACTAACACCTACCGTGCAACTTGCTCATACGCGCGCCTATTGCCTTCCTAGTGTAGGTAATATTATATAATGTATTTAGCAAGACGCACCAAAAGCCTAAACTAACTTGCCGTGCCACAGTAGCCCAACACAGTACCAGTGCTTCACGTGGATCCATAGGCGGAGTTATGGGGGGCACTGTCCTCCCAACTTGACCGAAACGGTTCTCTCTCCGCCTATGCGTGGACCCAGGCCTGTGGCTGTAACTGGTGCAGTTCTGCATCATGGCTAACAATGCTGTATTGCATTGTCTGACCGGAATATTACTTCTTTGTAGTGTTGGAATATTTGGCACAACCGGCCAATGCACCGGATTTGTTTTGTTATCCCTTAGGTAGAACAGCAGAATCAACTGGTGTACCACCTGGACAGTGCTTTCTATAGCACGCAACAGTGAAGCCTTTTTTGTCGAAAATATGGAAGCTGTCTCCCTGCTCACCCGATTCCAATTCCATTCAAAATATACGGCCACAGGTGAAGAAAGAAATGATGACGAAGTGGCCTGCAAATCACCACAGGACAAAGGACGCCTTGTTGGTCAAATTCAAGAAGGGTGGGATACAGTATCGACATTTGATTTCATCCATGCCTCGAAGGTTCAGGCAAGTAATTCGGCCTGGCAGGTCACATACTCTATTAGAAGAATGTTTTCTTGTTGTTTTTCATAGAAGACTAATTATTTTTGTTGGGATTTGTTCCTTCATTATTTATTTTCATTAGCATTAGATGGAAAAAAAAAGCTTATCTTTCGTTTTTGTGTGTGCACATTAGGGTGTATCGAAAAATTAAATTACGAAATTATAAAACATTTAGTGCGGAAAATTTGCACAATTGTGCACAAAAAAATTACAGCTATAGATTAAATTTTCACAGAGACACAGAGCCTTCCAAGTGTTATAGTACTCACCAAAAACTTGAAAAAAAAATTACATTCTGTAATAGTGAATATTAAGGACGTTCAGATGTTATAAATGTTTGTATAGATGACTGAATAGACACTTCCAAACTGGCAACGCAATATACTTCAAATCAAGGTGCGTATACTTCAAATCAAGGGAGGGAGCGGGTAAAAATAAGGGGTGGTTATAATTTCTGCTTTCTGTCACAATTTCCTGCTTTCTGTTCGTCAGCTTCTCTTGAGCCTTTGCTTGTAGTGCATTGTATGTGTGTTTTGAGTGTTGCGTATTATTTCTAATGGTGAAATCTTCACCAGTAAAAACAAGAAAGAAGAATCTGTCAGAGCGGAGGATAGTTTTGGTGCCCCAAAATAATTGGATAACAAAACACTCCCGACTTAGCGAGATGTAATTAGGTATTATCTCTTAAGTTGCATAGAATTAAAAGGTGAAGGAAGTAAAGAATCTGCAGTGAGTGTAATTGCAGAAAAAGTTGCAGATAAAGTAGTGAGTACACGGAAACACGCTTCGATCCCTGTTATTCATTTCCATGAAAACAATAACGGATGTGATATTAAATTATCATAATAAAGTGAAGAATTTATTACTTACTTACTTACTGGCTTTTGAAGAATTTATTAAAAACAATCCAAAAAGCACCTCCCTCAAATCATTTTAATGAATCTCCCAACGTCTCGGCCTCCCTAAAGGTCTTTTTCCCTCCAGCCTCCCAACTAACACTCTATATGCATTTCTATTGCAACATGCACATGCCCTGCCCATTCAAACGTTTATTTATTTATTTAGAAAAATTAAAAAAAAAAAAAGGAAATCTAATGAATCTAATCTGGACTGTATTAGACGTAACAGCCTAAGACTACTTGATATTGCAACATGCAAATGCCTTGAATGAACTGGAAATAACAAAAATACCAAAAAAAAGAAAAAAAAAAAGAAAGAAATTTCTTGGTCAAACAGACATGTAGAAAAATGTCCATTGGAAGTCTGGACAATGTAGTAAAAAACAAAAAAAAAAAAAAAAAAACAAAAAAAAAACAAAAACAAGAGGAAAAAAGATTCATGAAATGTAAAGAAAAGAAGAGCTGCCATCTATTTCTCCAGAATGTGCCATACAATAGAACAGCTCATCAGGAGAAATTAATTCTTCGGATTGCACTTGGAAATACCCGCTTAAATCTATTTCAAGACTTGCAAATTGAAAATGCACTTCGCAGTTGAGAATTCCTCTGCCAGAAGTTTTTAAAATTACCGATAAAACGGGTTATCAGTAAGAAAAATAGCGGCAGTTGCCTTGGCAGTGTTAAAAGATCTTAAACTAGTATCTAAAGAGGACGAAAGCAAATTAATACATAAAAGGAAAATTCAACGAGAAGTAAAGAAAAACTGTAGTGCTGTCTTTAGGAACGAATTAGAAGAAACAAAATTTCCCCAGGTTATTTATTTCTACGGAAAGAAAGAAGTTGATAGCAGCCACTTCCCTGTGGTGAGTTACTGGTTGTTACAGTCTATAAATATTGTTAAGAGTTCTGTTCAGTTATGTAGGTACTTAAGTAATATTAACATTTTTAAAGTACGTAACAGAAAATTTAAACAATATATATTAATATTACAGTCTGTAGCAAGAAAAGAACTGTGAAGTTATTTAAATGTAGATTAAGATAAAATTCTTAAATTATAAAGCTAAAGCGCCCCGGCTAGAAATTTTCGTATGAGCACAAAATTTGATAGAGACAATTATTAACCTATAAGACAACTTTTTAGACCCCCCACATTTCTAATTTCTTAAAAAAAAAATTTAACCACCGATTTCGATACACCCTAGTGCACATCAATGCCACAACTTCAATGATTTAAATGTTAAAAAATGCAATAACTGGCATGTTAAAGGTGTTTTGTTAAACAAAAAATAGAAGTAAGATTGACACACCAAAAGCCTAAACTAACCTCACCTAGCTTCTCACAAATTTCCATACATCAGAACTAAGAAAAATGCAAGTTGGAAGTTTCAGTGTCGTGTCCTGAAAGGTCTGTGTACGTCAGCATGCTGTGCCACAGATGCCCAACACTGTACCAGTGCATCACGCAGACCCATAGGCGGAGTTGTGGGCGGGGGCATGGGGCACAGTCCTCCCAAACTTGTCCCAAACTGATCTCTCCCCGCCTATGAGTGGACTCAGGCCTGTCGCTGTAACTGGTGAACTTCAGCATCATAGCTAACAATGCTGTGAGTGTTGCATTGTCTGACCAGAATTTGTAGTGTTGGAATATTTGTCATAACCAGCCAATGCACCGGATTTTTTTTTGTTACCCCTAAGGTAGAACAGCAAAATCAACTGGTGTACCGCCTGAACGGTGCTTTTTATAGCACGCAACAGTGAAGCCTTTTTTGACGAAAATGTGGAAACAGTCCCCCTGACCACCCGATTCCAATACCATTGAAAATGTACAGCCAGAGGTGAAGAAAGAAATGATGTGGAAGTGGCCTGCAAATCAACGCAGGACAAAAGACGCCTTGTGGCTCAAATTCAAGAAGCCTGGGATATAGTATCGACATGCCTCGAAGATTCAGGCAAGTAATTTGACTTGGCAGGTCATGTACTCTCTATTATAAGAATGTTTTTTTTTTTTCTTTTTTTCATAAAAGACTACTTATTTTTGTTGGGATTTGTTCCCTCATTATTTATTTCCATTAGTATTAGATGAAAAAAGCTTATCTTTCGTTTTTGTGAATGCACATCAATGCCACAACTTCAATGATTTAAATGTTAAAAAACACAATAACAGGCATGCTAAATGTTTTTCTTAAATAAAAATAGAAATAAGATGGAGACACCAAAAGCCTAAACTAAGCTCCCCTAACTTCTCACAAATTTCCATACATCAGTACTAAGAAAGATGCAAGTTGGAAGTTTCAGTGTCGTGTCCTGTAGAAAAGTCTGTGTACGTCAGCATGCCATGCCACAGATGCCCAACACTGTACCAGTGCATCACATGGACCTATAGGCGGAGTTATGGGGGGCATGGGGGGGCACTGTCCTCCCAAACTTGGCCGAAACAGTTCTCTCTCCACCTATGCTTGGACCCAGGCCTGTGGCTGTAACTGGTGGAGTTCTCCATCATAGCTAACAATGCTGTGAGTATTGCATTGTGTGACCGGAATTTGTAGTGTTGGAATATTTGTCATAACCAGCCAATGCACCGGATTTGTTTTGTTACACCTTAGGTAGAACAGCAGAATCAACTGGTGTACCGCCTGAATGGTGCTTTCTATAGCAACAGTGAAGCCTTTTTTGACGAAAAAGTGGAAATTGTCTCCCTGCTCACCCGATTCCAATCCCATTGAAAATGTACGGCCAGAGGTGAAAAAAGAAATGATGTCGAAGTGGCCTATAAATCAACGCAAGACAAAGGAGGCCTTGTGGCTCAAATTCAAGAAGCCTGGGATACAGTATCGACATTTGATTTCATCCATGCTTCAAAGATTCAGGCAAGTACTTCGACTTGGCAGGTCACATACTCACTATTAGAAGAATGTTTTTCTTTGTTTTTTCATATGACTAGTTGCTGTTATTGGAATTTGTTCCTTCATTATTTACTTTCATTAGGAATAGATGAAAAAAAAGCTTATCTTTCGTTTTTGTGTGTGCACATCAATACCAAAACTTCAATGATTTAAATGTTAAAAAGATATAATAATCGGCATGCTAAATGTGTTTTGTTAAATGAAAATAGAAGTAAGATGGACACACCAAAAGTCTAAACTAACCTCACCTAACTTCTCACATATTTCCATACATCTGTACTAAGAAAGATGCAAGTTGGAAGTTTCAGTGTCGTGTCCTGTAGAAAAGTCTGTGTACGTCAGCATGCCATGCTACAGATGCCCAACACTGTACCAGTGCATCACATGCACCTATAGGCGGAGTTATGGGGGGCATGGGGGGGCACTGTCCTCCCAAACTTGGCCAAAACAGTTCTCTCTCCACCTATACATGGACCCAGGCCTGTGGCTATAATTGGTGGAGTTCTCCATCATAGCTAACAATGCTGTGAGTATTGCATTGTATGACCGGAATTTGTAGTGTTGGAATATTTGTCATAACCGACCAAAACACCGGATTTGTTTTGTTACCCCTTAGGTAGAGAAACAGATTCAACTGGTGTACCGCTTGGACGGTGCTTCCAATAGCAACAGCGAAGTCTTTTTTGTCGAAAATGTGGAAATTGTCTCCCTGCTCACCCGATTCCAATCCCATTGAAAATGTACAGTGCCAAATATTGTCGAAGTGGTCTATAAATCAACGGAGGACAAAGGACGCCTTGTGGCTCAAATTCAAGAAGCCTGGGATACAGTATCGACATTTGATTTCATCCATGCTTCAAAGATTCAGGCAAGTACTTCGACCTGGCAGGTCACATACTCACTATTAGAAGAATGTTTTTCGTTGTTTTATCGTATTAGACTATTTACTTTTGTTGGAATTTGTTCCTTCATTAGTAATAGATGGAAAAAAAGCTTATCTTCCGTTTTTGTGTGTGCATATCAATACCAAAACTTCAATGATTTAAATGTTAAAAAGATATAATAATCGGCATGCTAAATGTGTTTTGTTAAATGAAAACAGAAGTAAGATGGAGACACCAAAAGTCCAAACTAACCTCACCTAACTGCTCACATATTTCCATACATCATAACTAAGAAAAATGCAAGTTGGAAGTTTCAGTTTCATGTCCTGTAGAAAAGTCCGTGTACGTCAGATGCTCAACACTGTAACAGTGCATCACGTGGACTCATGGGCGGAGTCATGGGTGGCATGGGGGGGCACTGTGCTCCCAAACTTGGCCGAAATGGTTCTCTCTCCACCTATGCGTGGACCCAGGCCTGTGACTAACTGGTAGAGTTCTCCATCATAGCTAACAATGCTGTGAGTATTGCATTGTGTGACCGGAATTTGTAGTGTTGGAATATTTGTCATAACCGACCAAAACACCGGATTTGTTTTGTTACCCCTTAGGTAGAGCAACAGATTCAACTGGTGTACCGCTTTGACGGTGCTTTCTATAGCACGCAACAGCGAAGCCTTTTTTGACGAAAATATGGAAGCTATCTCCCTGGTCACCTGATTCCAATCACATTGAAAATGTACGGCCACAGGTGAAGAAAGGAATGATGTGGAAGTGGCCTGGAAATCAACGCAGGACAAAGGACGCCTTGTGGCTCAAATTCAAGAAGCCTTGGATATGGTATCGACCTTTGATTTCATCCATGCCTCGAAGATTCAGGCAAGTAATTCGACCTGGCAGGTCACATAATCTCTATTAGAAGATTTTTTGTTTGTTTTTTTTTTCATATAAGACTATTTATTTTTGTTGGCATTTGTGCCTTCATTATTAATTTTCATTAGTATTACATGGAAAAAAGGAAAAGCTTACCTTTTGTTTTTGTGTTCACATCAATGCCAAAATTTCAGTGATTTAAATTTAAAGGAAATACAATAACCTGCAAGCTAAAGGTATTTTTTTAAACAAAAAATAGAAGTAAGATGGACACATCAAAAGCCTAAACTAACCTCACGTAACTTCTCACAAATTTCCATACATCAGAACTAAGAAAAATGCAAGTTGGAAGTTTCAGTGCCGTGTCCTGTAGAAAAGTCTGTGTACGTCAGCATGCCATGCCACAGATGCCCAACACTGTACCAGTGAATCACATGGACCTATAGGCGGAGTCATGTTGGGGGCATGGGGCACACAGCCCTCCCAAACTTGACCGAAACGTTTCTCTCTCCGCCTATGCTTGGACCCAGGCCTGTGGCTGTAACTGGTGGACTTCTGCATCACAGCTACCAATGCTGTGAGTATTACATTGTGTGACCGTAATTTGTAGTGTTGGAATATTTGTTATAACCGCCAATGGATTTGTTTTTTTACTCCTTAGGTAGAAGAATAGAATCAACATGTGTACTGCCTGGACGTTGCTTTCTATAGCACACAACAGCGAAGCCTTTTTTAACGAAAGTGTCGAAACTGTGTCCCTGCTCAACTGATTCTAATCCCATTGAAAATCTACGGCCAGAGATGAAGAAAGGAATGATGTCGAAGTGGCCTGCAAATCAACGCAGGACAAAGGATGGCTTGTGGCTCAAATTCAAGAAGCCTGGGATACAGTATCAATATTTGATTTTATCTGTGCCTCGAAAGTTCTGGCTAGTAATTCGTCCTGGCAGATCACATACTCTCTATTAGGAGAATTTTTTTTCCATGAAGACCCTTTATTTTTGTTGGGATTTGTTACTTAATTAGGCCTATTTATTTTCATTAGTATTAGACGAAAAAAATTAAAAAAAAAACTTATCTTTCGTTTTTGTGTGTGCACATCAATGCCACAACTTCAAAACAAAAAATGGAAGTAAGATGGGGCAGGATTCGACCCTACGACCTTACAATTAGTACACTGGCATTTCAGGACTTTATACCCCCATCCACGGGAGACTAGGTCGAGTGTTTTTATAGATATATTACACGTGCTCTTTGTGCATGGGGGAGACTGCAAAGGATCGAAGGAAAACGTAAAAGTTTCTAATACGAGTGCAGCTTTATACGAGTGCTTCCAAAGCCTGCTGATCGCTCATTAGTTTCTCGAGCCATAGCATATTCTTTGTCTTACGGTGTGCTATGGAAATTAGAAAATTTCAAGTTGGAATTTCAGTGTCACGTTCTATAGATAATCCCTGAACTTCAATTTACCCACATGCTCTGTACAAGAATAGTTTTAATATTGATTGAAAACAGCTGTAATAATAATGAGATATAAACGGGCTGAATAATTAATACATTGGTTTATAGGTCGCGTTTGAGCAAAGAAGCATTAATTTGTGTTCTAGTTAATACTACTTTAAAACTGAAATATGTAAGCGATAAAACATACTACGTAGATCGGAAGGTAACGCACATTTCACTTCACTTAGTATATGCAAGACATACCAAAAGCCTAAACTGACCTAACATAATCTGTCACAGATTCGTATATGAAAGACATCAAAAAGCATAGGTAGACATAAAGGCTCGGTGAGAGAAGTCTCTGAATGGTATGTATGGTATGTATGGAATGTATGGAAGGTATGTTATGGTATGTTATGGTATGTATGGTATGGTATGGTATGGTATGGTATGTTATGGTGTGGTGTGGTGTGTTGTGGTGTGGTGTGGTGTGGTTGTTATGGTTTGTATGGTATGTTGTGGTGTGGTGTGATGTGATGTGTGGTGTGGTTGTTATGGTTTGTATGGTATGTTGTGGTGTGATGTGATGTGATGTGATGTGATGATGTGTGATGTGATGTGATGTGATGTGAAGTGATGTGATGTGATGTGATGTGTGGTGTGGTGTGGTGTGGTGTGGTGTGGTATGCATGTATGCCTATGTGTTTATTCACATTGCAAATGAGTAAATACCTGGTGGCAGTGGTGACTAATTTTACTCAATAATGACAGTTAATAATAATAATGATGATGATGATGATGATGATGATAATAATAATAGGAATGATCATCATTTTAAAATCAAATGTAGGAAACAAAGAACGAATTTCGACTTATCGATGATTATTAACACGTAAAGTACATATAATTTGGTCAGGACTTAGAAAATTCGAACTGACGTAGGTAAATTCGATATCTAGAAGCAAAATTTTGATTCCAATATCTTGAATTCTATAGTGCCTGAGATGAACAGATATTTGTTTTGACGATAGTAGTTTAGTCTTCAGTACTGATATGTCTTGCTGAATGATAAGTACTGTGCTGTGTTCTGTGGGTGAAGTGTTCCAATTACTGGCGGGCTAATTCACAAAGAGGCAGAAGAATTCGGCAAAGAATTAGGTTACGAAACTTTTCAGAAAGTTACGTCCGGGGAAGGTGCTGCAGTGTCGGAGGTGAAGAGGAAGAGGATGAAGAGGAGCTAACCACCCCTACCCTGATGTCCAGAGAAGATGCTGCAGTGTCGGAGGTGAAGAGGATGAAGAGGAGCTAACCACCCCTACCCTGATGTCCGGAGAAGATGCTGCAGTGTCGGAGGTGAAGAGGATGAAGAGGAGCTAACCACCCCTACCCTGATGTCCGGGGAAGATGCTGCAGTGTCGGAGGTGAAGAGGATGAAGAGGAGCTAACCACCCCTAGCCTGATGTCCGGAGAAGATGCTGCAGTGTCAAAGGTGAAGAGGATGAAGAGGAGCTAACCACCCCTACCCTGATCTCCGGGGAAGATGCTGCAGTGTCGGAGGTGAAGAAGATGAAGAAGAGCTAACCACCCCCAATGTCTTTTATTTGTTTTTAGAATTATTTTAGTTTTTATAGGTTTTTTTTTATTATTATTAATGATATAATTTATTTTATTGAATGGGATATTTAGATCATCATCCAACTCCTTTTTATTTTGATGTCATGTTTTCAGATCCTACAGTTGCTGCTACCAGCATTTTAGTATTTAGGTTTCAGTACCAGAGGTAGAGTACCTGGTAGAGGGGCAGAGAAGGCGTGACGGACTTATCTCTACCAGGTTAAATAAATAAATAAATAAATAAATACTACTAAATACTACTAATACCAGCAGATTGCCAGTACAGTACTTATCTTGTAAAACGTAATCCTGTATGTACAGGTAATCTTTGAAGGACATACAGTACGTTATTTTGTAATTTTCGAATGAAATTTCAATGAATCAAAATTTCTGCAAGTCGAATTATTTTTTTTTTGGTCCCGTTGCGATTGGAGAAATCGAGGTCAGACTGATTATTATATAAGAGTAATAATGACACAAAAAAAATTACTATAAAAAATTAAACGATTTAAAATTTGTTAAAAATTGGATGGCCGCAAAAAAGTTACGTTTCAAAGATTTTAGAAGAGTATTCATGAATATGTTCTATTAGAACATAGTGTAATATTAATAAATATACCGTAATATGTATGTATGTATTTAATGCTCAATCAGATTGATTGAACACCATTTGGTTTCTGGCAGACCAGGTCAAAGTCCCCATAGAAGATTTAAAATTTACAAACATTTAAATGTTCCCAATTCATAATAGAATTTTTCTCATTACAAATGGCACACTGAGGTGATGGTAAAATACCCAGTTTATATAAATATTCTGCCAGGCAGTCCTGTCCTATCGAACCTGCGACCTTCCGGCTTTGTAGCATTACACCCTACCGCGACACTACCATGCGCCCCTCATTAACAATGTGTGTCTCATATATGCAGGTTGTAATGGAAAATTAGGTTATTTAACTGTCATTATTAATTATAATGAAGTTCCTACTGCCAGTCAGTATTTGGTAATTTGCAGTGTAAATAAATACATAGAATTAAAGCCTAAAGTAACCTCTCACAAATGCAAGTTGGAAGTTTCAGTAACAAGTGCTATAGGAAAGTCCCTGAACGTCAGCCTGCCGTGCCCCAGATGCTCCATACAAGAATCTGACTGCCTTCCCCAACGCTGTGCAGATGTGTCACATTGACCCAGAGCTGTGGCTGTAATTGATGCAGTGCTGCATTGTAACTAACAAAGCTGTGAGTATTGCAGTGTCTTACCAGAATTTACTTCTGTGTACTACTGAAATTCTTGATGTAACTGGTCAACTACATTGCACCCATTTTGTTTTGTTGCCTCTAAGGGGGAACTGCAAAATCAACTGCTGTATCGCCTGAACTCAGGCTGCCATGCCCCAGCCGCTCCGCAGAAGAATATTTCTGCAGAAAAATACCTCTGCAAAAGAAAGAAAAATATCTCCGCAGAAGAAAGAAGAATATCTCTGGAGAAGAATACATCCAGAGAAGAATACCTGCGCAGAAGAATGCCTCCGCAGAAGAATGCCTCTGCAGAAGAAAGAAGAAGATCTTCGCAGAAGAAAGAAGAATATCTCTGCAGAAGAAAGAAGAATACCTCCGGAGTAGAATACCTGTGCAGAAGAATACCTGCGCAGAAGAATGCCTCTGCAGAAGAATACCTCCACAGAAGAAAGAAGAATACCTCCGCAGAAGAAAGAAGAATATCTCCGCAGAAGAAAGAAGATCTTCGCAGAAGAAAGAAGAATATCTCCGCAGAAGAAAGAAGAATATCTCCAGAGAAGAATACTTTCGGAGAAGAATATCTCCGCAGAAGATAGCTACCCAACGCTGAGCAGATGCGTCCGTCGAGCCAATGTTGAGTTCTCCATCGTAACTAACAAAGCTGTGAGTATTGCAGTGTCTTACCAAAATGTTACTTCTGTGGTACTACTGAAGTCCTTGTTGTAACTGTTCAACTACATTTCACCGTTTTGTTTTGTTGCCTCTAAGGAAGAACTGCAGAGTCAACTGGTGTACCACCTGGACGTCAGGCTGCCATGCCCCAGGTGGTCCACGGAAGAATATCTCCGCAGAAGAAAGAAGAATATCTCCGCAGAAGAAAGAAGAATCTCCGCAGAAGAAAGAAGAATATCTCCGCAGAAGAAAGAAGAATATCTCCGCAGAAGAAAGAAGAATATCACCGCAGAAAGAGTTCTGCATATGGGTAACAAAGCTGTGAGTATTGCAGAATATTCAGAATGTTACTTCTGTGAATATTCTACAAAAGTTCTTTTTCACTATTAACTTTTCTTTACATTTCACCCGTTTTGTTTGTTGCTCTAGGGGAAGAACTGGTGAGTAACTTAACAGTACCACCTGGACGTCAGCTGCCGTGCACCAGGAAAGTTTTGGAAGAAGATCTCTGCAGAAGAAAGAAGATCTCCGCAGAAGAAAGAAGATCTCCGCAGAAGAAGGAAGATCTCCGCAGAAGAAAGAAGAATATCTCCACAGAAGAAAAAGATACCTCTGCAAAGAATATCTCTATCCCTTTTCTTTATTTGGCTGCCAAGATCTGTAGCTATTTTGCATCTTACCAGAACATTATTTCTGTGTACTCTTGGTATATTTAATAATATCTGACCAACTAAGTTAATGTTTTGTTTGTTTTGTTTTGTTGTAGAATCTCTGGTAGAATTGTAGAATTAGCTGGTATACAATCCTGAACATCAGCCGTGTCCTAAATGCTCCGCACAAATACCTGGCGAATGCAGAACAATGCCTGTAACCGATGAATATAAAGAGAGGACAGTGCTTAGAGTAGTACAGTGTCTTGCAAGAATGTTATGAAACCTGAAGTACTATTGGAATATTTGTTATAGCTGTCGAAATAAATGCATCCTGTTGTTTCTTTGATGCTCTCAGTTAGAATCGCAAGAAACTTTGTTGTACAACCAGGACATCAGCTTGCCGTGTCCCATATGGTCCGTAAAAGAATTAGACTGCCTGCTCAACGCTGTGCAAAGTGCGCTACATCAGGACATCAGCTTGCCGTGTCCCATATGGTCCGTAAAAGAATTAGACTGCCTGCTCAAAAGACGCTGTGCAAAGTGCGCTACGTGAACCCAGAGCTGTGGCTGTGACTGTGACTGGTGGAATTTGGATCACAGCTCTTTTTGATTCAAGTATTACGATATTTGTTACTAAAATGTTATTTCAGTGTACTATTGGAGTATAAAATTATAAAATCCAAATATAACACATCCGTGTTATTTCGTTATCTCTCAGGTAGAATCACAGAAAACTTGTACAACCTGGACATCAGCTTGCCATGTCCCATATGGTCCGTACAAGAATTAGACTGCCTGCTCAATGCTATGCAAAGTGCGCTACATGGACCCAGAGCTGTGGCTGTGACTGGTGGAATTTGCATCACAGGACATACGACAGTGAGTATTACAATGTCTTACTAAATTGTTACTTCTGGAATATTTGTTGTAACTGACTAAACCTCTATGAAACACCTGCGAGCTACATGTTTTGGGGGACATGGGTATATGCCTGGGGAAGAGATTTGAGAATATTCCGGATGTTTTTGGGAATATTCTCAAACTGAGATTTTTTTCACTATTAATAATTTTCTTTACTCTGGCTTGTTATCTGTTAACCAAAGGCAGCATACAATGTAGTGAGTAATAACAGTAAGCATTCGATAATTCCCGCATTTCATCAGGAAAGTTTTGAACCTGTTCGCTTGTTAAGGAATGAATGAGTCTGTTATCTGGAAGAAGCGGATTTACAGACTGACACATTTGAAAACACAATGCAACAGTTGGGTTTATATTTATTTAAAATAAATACTGAAAGCAAAACTGTATCTATCCATTTTCTTTTATTTGCTGCCAAGATAGTAGCTATGTTTGCATTTGGGAACATTTTTTAAATTAAAATTGTAAAATAATAATAATAATAATAATAATAATAATAATAATAATAATTTATTTATTATTATAATATTTACAATAACTGAACACAGCCAGAGGCCAATTATAGTTCAGCACAATACACAAAACAGAAGATACAAAAAGGTGCAAAACAAAAATAAATAATATCTTAAATAACAAAAACATACATAAATAAAATTGAGTACAAACAGTAAAAACTAATAATCAAAACGAAACTAAACCTAAAAAAGGATCTAAATTGTGCCCCATGCAAATTGGCATATTTTATGCATCTACAGACTGGAGAAAGTGATTTTGAATTTCGGTTATAAAAATGTTTTGAAATCTTAATCCTTTTGTAGGAATACGAAGGCTGATATTGTTTATGATAGACTCACAATCAATATCACCCTTGATAACTTTGCAAAAAAATTGATAATCAAGATTTAGACGTCTAGCATAAAGGCTACAACAGTTAAAATATTTACAGGTAATATCATAGTTAAAGTCAGTGGAATTGGGTATATATCGAAAAGCACATATGAAATAAATTTTCTTTGAATATTTTCCAATTTAACGAATCGGTTGAAGTAATGGAATTCAGGCTACAGATGCATATTCAAGTTTAGAGCGAACCAAAGTAAAGTATAGAATTAATAATGACTCAGGAGTAGAAAAAGAATAGTTATAGACCTTATTAAACCAAGCATTCTTATTGAATGATTATAAATATATTGAACATGATCGTGAAAGTATAATTTAGAATCGAGTAGTTTCAAGATCTTTTATAGAATTTTTCCTAATAATACAGGCGTTATTAAGAGAATAATTAAATTTTATGGAAGTAGTTTTTGAGAGTACGAAATGACAAAAGTTTTTGTTTCATTAATTTTCATTCCATTAATGTCAGACCAAAGTTCAATGGAGTTAATATCATTTTGAAGAGTTTGGCAATCGGCAGAACTATTTATTGAGCGAAAGATTTTGAGATCATCAGCAAATAACAGGTAGTTTGAACTTATTCTTTTACATATGTCATCAATAAATATAATAATAATGATAATGATAATGATAATGATAATAATAATAATAATAATAATAATAATAATAATGATCCTTTTAAAAGGACGAAAACTTACTTGGTAATGGATTAATAATAGCCGATTATTATAATTTCACTACAATGAAACCTCTCTTTACGGACACCCCCAGGATACGGACACTCCTCATATATGGACAGATTTTTATGTACCAACTGAAATAATATAGAAATAATGATAAATTTAACTCTCGTTAACGGACACTCTCAGACACGGACACGGACAGCTGTTTCACAGTCCTAAGGCTTGCTTTACCTCCTGACTTAGGACAGAACTTGGATTTCAAGACCTAATATGTTACAGAACTGGAAAATTTAATTTTGAGAACTGTACATAAATTGCTTAACATGAAGGAAGACAATAAGGATCTTGTAGGTTACCACTAGCCCATCTGGCTATTTTTTGTGAGCTGTAAGCGGGTGGATAAACAAAGTCATAAAATTTAACCTGTCTGATGGGTCCAACGTTTCCGCGATCGTGAAATTGTATTCAATACTTGATAGGGTTAGTAGGATTATTCACTGCACTTCAATCAGTTGTTCGGTTTCGAGAGACATGGCACCTAAACGTAAAGGTTAAGTTGAAAACTGTAAATTACAGTACAGTACTGCAAAACTGTAGACCTAAAATAAAATTGCATGGCACAGTACTGTATTTTCCTTTCTTCGATCTTATCTACTGTAGTTCAAAGTTGCAAAGAATTTACTGTAGTATACTGTATTTAGAATTAAACTACAGTAATACATTTAATTTAAGGCGTAAAAGGATACATAATGCATATTATAAATTTACTGTTAGATTGGGGAGACTCCCTCCCAATAAAGGACACCTCTCAGATGCGGACAGATTGTTACGTCCCTTCAATGTCCGTAAATGAGAGGTTTCACTGTATATGTTTTCGACACAGTAAAAATTAAGATAAAGTGGAAGAATATAAATTTTAAACTTAAATACCCAGAGTATGTAGGTAAATTATGAACAGTTTAGTGAAACGTGAAGAATACTAAATTCTTGCACACCACCGTTGATAGATAAATGCCTCCTTTTTCTCTTTGATGCTCCCTGTGTTTAGAGGATTGTATTCAATACCATCACAACTCTCATCGGCATGATAACCAGTTTGCAGACTTTTGTATTGAGGTGTCTTTTAGACTGACATCTATATTATATTTTATGTATTACTGTGTATTTTAATTCCAATCTGAAAAAGATTCAAATTTGGTCTACAGGTATCGAACTAAGTTTCAATTAGGATCGCACCTCCAGTAAAATACTGTCGTATGTTGAAAATCACATACAGTATTTTTACTTTCGTAAATCATTATTTACAATGCTGTTTTAGTAGTTGGAGGTATGAAATTCTAATAATAAAATAGTAAAATATCAAAGGTTTTGGTGTCCCAGGTTCGATTCCCGGGATCAGCTCTCAGTGAATTTTCCTTGAGGAAGAAAAATTGCCTCCAAGTCTAGAGTGTCAGGGGTCTTTGTGCATTCATATTATACCTGATCATTGTTGAGATTGTAATGGTGATGTAAAGAAATTAATTTTGAGGTGTTAATGAAAGTGCAGGTTTTTTTTATTCTACAAAAACTGTTTGGGCACTACATTTCTTCCAATGTACACAAAATTTGCATATCAGTATACGAAGGAGAGTCAAAAAGTAACCTTAATCATTGTTTTATTAATTGAATATGTACAATAAGACTACAATAACACTACAATTGTTTGTAGTCTTATTGTGCATATTCAATTAATAAAACAATTATTAAAGTTACTTTTTTACTCTCCCTCGTATTTGTAGTCTATCAGATATGTGAATCCTAGACTCATATCTCCATGACTTTTGGTATGAGTAGGGATTCTGTTTCGCGGTGAACAAAAATGTTAAATTTCTTATATAATAACCTATTTCTTATTTTTGTAAGGAGGTAACTTCTAGTGGTGTGTGTGTGAGATGCATTGTTGCTGGAATAGTCACTTAAAATCAGGGTAATTACTTTAGAGTAGGTCATTAAAAAGAGCTTGTCAATACCTCAAATTGAATACAGTTTGCTGGAGTTCATTAGAACCAAACGGATTATCTTTCTTTATAAGATCATTTAAATATATGAGGTAGCAAAGTAAGGAGTGTATGAGAATAGTATCCGACTAAACCAAGAAAGAATTGGAGCTGCAGGGTCCCTTGTCTTGGATTAGAGTGCATTTTAGAACTCTGTCTGAAGGAAAGGACTCCAAAATTTTCTGACCATTTATCGTCTATGTCAAAACTTTAAATTTGCACAATGGGCGCATCCATATCAGTGGCCAAAGTGGATGTAGTTTGGTCCATATTCCACATTCACACCTTGATAGGATATGAAGTGCTGTGGATATTAGGAGTCAACTTGACAAAGAGTGTTGAAACGTGTATTTTGCGTGTAGATCCCTAATATTTGCAATGTCTCGTATCTCCTCCATGTTCTCTTTTGTAGTATCAGTCCCTTATTGTTTGTATCTTTTAGCATGTCTGTGGCTTTTTATTGTTGAGTGTGGTGTTGTAATAGTACATTGTTCTGACTCTGGTGTAATGGGAAATGTTTATTTTTTTGCAGGGAGAAGCTGTCTTCACCTGGACTGGATTTGGTAAAGTGTTACTCTTTGAAATATTAGTATCATTGTATTATATTGTTTTGTTCCGGTATTTATTTACATTCAGCGGCATTCGTACATAGCTTCACAGATAGGATAAGAAAGGAACATGTCAACGAATCGTAATAGTACCATACTACAAAGTCGTAATTCATAGTCGCAGTCTAGTTGAAATATACTCACTCGTTAGAAATCAGTTCTATAGGTCGCGTTAGGAATCAGTTCTATAGGTGATATTCAGTATAAAATGTCATATGGACATGGATTCGATTATTTTGAAAATTATTTGTAAAAGCCCGAATGTAATAATATGAATCAGGCTTTGGAGTTGCATCATAATAGAAACATTGGAAAGTAAACTAAATGGAGGGTTGCGCATTGACGAGAAGTACGAAGGAAAAGGGGAAGATAGGTCAGGTGATTTTCAGCTTGCTTTTCAGGTACAGCCATACCAAGGTACGGAATGCTACATGCACGCCATTCACATGCGTGCAGCCAACCGCATCGAAATGGAAGGAGAAACATCTGCTTCCAAACTGAGGTATATTTATTTTGTGTTCCAAACTGTGGTATGTTTATTTTGTGCTCCAAACTGAGATATGTTTATTTTGTGATTGCTGTAGTACAGTAGTTTGAATTAATATTTCTGTGTATTTTAAGTGCATAACTCTTAGTTTTACTCAAGGCTACTGTTACATTCGTAGGATTAGTGGGTTATTTTACGATGCTGTATCAACTTCTTAGGTTATTTAGCATCTGAATGAAGTGAGGGTGAAAATGCCGGTGAAATGAGTTCAGGGTCCAGCATCCATTCGTAGGATTCAATCAGCTGTAACTTCTTAACTGGCGATAATGTAGGAACCATGTTCATATGACATTTATGCCAAAATGGCCTGTAGAACCGATTCCTAAAGCGGGGTCATTAGACACGAATCACTCGGTATAGGTTACAGAAGTTTTAAGTTTGATTTTTTATAGGGAGGCTATTAAACATTGTTACTGCCATATAACTCACTCCATTTTGATAGTACGATAGACTTGCCAATAAAGTAATTTTTTGATGAGTATTTGTACTATGACAGTTGAATTAGTTAAAAGTGATACACGTGACTGTTATTTAAAATCAAATTGCTTTCAGTTTTTCTTTATAGAAAGAACAGAAAGAGAGAAGGTATTGTTGTGCTGCCAAACAACTATTTCTAGATTTTCACAGAAACACACAATTAAGCTTCCTTAATGTGCAGCAGTTTTTCCTACGAAAGTCACTTGCAGGATATGGAAAACAATATTATTCTAAAATGACAAATGGAGGACCATTACAAAGACGAGGACATTATAATGATCATGACAAAGAGAAGGACCACAAAAACGATGACTGCAGCCCTGCTTGTTACTGATACTTAGACAGCTGCTTAGGTAGTATAAATATTTTTCAATTTCCATGCAATATTTATTACATTCTCATCTTTATATAGTTGTAATGATGATGAATAATCTATGACGACTTCATTGCTAAATACATGCCAAGACTTATATAACACTGACGGTGCTTTTATTTGCAGATTTTACATAAAAATTGCAATCTACAACTCATAAAACTGCATTATCGACTGAGCTCATGCATAAACTTCTACAATGCGAAAGAATGTGGAATTGTATGTCTTCCATGCTCTTCTTTCTTTTTTTTTTTTTTTCTCTTTTTTTTAAGTAATTATTCACTATTTCATACTCATACTTCGACAGCTGTAATGAGGACTCTAATGTTGCATATATTTGCAAAATTTTTGCCAAAGTTTATACAAGACTGACAGTGATTTTTTAAGTAACTTTACATGAGAAATGATATTACACTCAATCCTATAGGGCAGAAATGGCAACTGAAGAGTAGAATAATTTTTTTTCTAAAATTCATGGCAAGATTTATTAGATTCTAATGTTTGCTTAAGTGTACTGGTGTTCAGCAGTGTGCTTCACGAATTCTTACAGATAATTGGACAGATTCAATAGGGTTTCTAGTTTTGCATAACGACTGCTAAATTCGTGCCAGGACTTGCACAACACTGACAGAGATTTTGATTAGTGATTTTCCATAATGAATTACTTCATGCTCATATCAATAGATCAGGAATGATGTACCGGTATGTAATATAGAGTAAATATTTTCGAAATACCATTCAAGATATCTTACATTCTCATGTTTGAATAGGTGTAGTGGTACAGTATTGAATATTCTTTGACGACTTCATACTGGCATGTGGATAGCTGTAGTACGGACTCAGTATCTGGATAGTGGTTGCTAAATTCATGCCAGTATTTAAACAACAATGACAGTGTTTTGTTTGCTGATTTTACATAAAAAGATCCAATCTACAACTTATAAAGCTGCATTATCGACTGAGCTTTTCCATAAATATCTGCAATAGGAAAGAATTTATAATTTTCATTTTTTATCCTACTTTTAACACATTATATCACTGATTAAATACTGAGCTCATGCATACATACTGGGTGTTCATTTCAAAGTGTGTCATGACGTCACTGTTGTTGGGTCACCGATTTGAAGCGAGTTTCAGCTTATATGTTAGAGAAGTTGCCTATTATTTAAGGCATTCTTCAATCTGAACTTGAGAACGTGTACGGTATAACTTGAACGTCATAGCAACAGATGGCGGTCTGTACGGTCTGTGTGCTACCATAACCTCTTTCGAACTGTGTTTGCGCGGCAAGTCGTACGCAGGGTATTTGTTATCATCGCCGTCACGGTAACATTCACAACACAAATCAAATGCTCCGTGTCCATGTTGACCGTCGAAGTTAATGTCAACAAATACTGTACGTAAGTAATCGTCTTAACCCTCTCTCCATATCCCGACAGTACGTATTTCCAAACAGTTCACATTCCTGCCACTACTGGTGTTACGTACATATCGGTACGTACTCTTCAGAATGAACGCCGTACTTGCTAGGCAACTTTTCTGCCTCGTAGGTTATACACCTCTGCGGAAGTGTAGGGAGATTGAATTCTCTAGGCTCATCGGCTAGCCACATGACGGCATACAGCGAGCCATGACACATTTTGAACTGAACACCCAGTATTTACAAGTAGAAAAATTTGGAATTATGGGTCTCCCTAGCTTTTTTTTTTCTGTTGTTGTTTTGAAAAGTAATTCTCGACTTTGTACTACCACTTGGACGGTTGCAATAAGGCCTCTAGTATTGCATAAATTTCCAAAATTAAGCCACGGTTTATAGTAGACTGGCAGTGATTTTTTAAGTAATTTTACTTGAGAACTGACTTCATATTCAATCCTATAGGGCAGGAATAAGAACTGAAGGGTAGAATGAATTTCTTTCCAAATTCATAGCAATATTTATTAGATTCCAATGTTTGCTTAAGTGTACTAGTGTTCAATAGTGTTTTACGACTTACTACAGATAATTGGACAGCTACAATAGGGATTGGAGCCTTCCATAATGATTGCTAAATTCATGCGAGTAGGCTACTTACTGACAGAGATTTTGATTTTCCATAATGCATTTTTTTATGCTCATACTTATTCAGTTTGTATGATGTATGCACTGTAGCATAAATATTTTCCAAATTCCATGCAAGATTTATTACATTCTTATGTTTGTATATGTATAGTGTTGTTGAATAATCTTTGACGACTTCATACTGACACATGGACAGCTGCAATAGGGACTCTAGTCTTGCATAGGGATTGCTAAATTCAAGACAGGACTTATACAATACTAACAGTGCGTTTGTTTGTAGATTTTACATAAAAAATGACAATCTACAACTAATAAAGCTGCATTACCGACTGAGCTCATGCATACATTTCTACAATAGGAAAAAATGTGGAATTGTATGTCTCCCATGCTTCTTTTTTGTGTTGCTTTGAATAGTAATCCACGACTTCATACTCACATTTAGACAGCTGCAATGTGAACTCGTGTTGCATAAATTTGCAAAATTTAAGCCAAGCTTTATAGAAGACTGACAGTGATTTTTTAAGTAATTTTTTAGTAATGACTTTACACTAAATTCTATAGGGCAGGAATAACCACTTACTTACTTCTTACTTAATGCATATGTCCAGCTATAAGCTGATTACATTATGTCCACTGTAAATGAAATATGCAATTTTTCAGAGCTGTTGATTGGTGAGAATTTTATGTAACGAGTGGTTTTTCATTATTTCCTGCAGTTTATTGCTGGTGCTATTACATTGAAGTAGGGTGTGTTCTATTGGGCAGGAATGACAAGTGAAATGTAGAATAATTTTTTTCCCAAATTCATAGCAAGATTTTTTTAGAATCCAACGTTTGCTTGAGTATGCTCATGTTCAATAATTCTTCACAACTTCCTACAGATAATTGAAGATTTGCAATAGGGTCTCTTGTCCTGCATAATAATTACTAAGTTAAATATATGCCAGGACTTACAAACTATTGACAGTCATATTGCTTGGTGACTTTTCACAATAACTTATTTTACACTCATACTTACAGGGCAGGAATGACGACTTTAGTGTAGTACAAATATTATCCAAATTCCATGCCAGATTTAATACATTTTCATGTTTGTATATGTGTAGTGTTGTGTTGAATAACCTTTGACGACTTCATTTTGACACATGGACAGCTGCAATAGGGACTCTAGTCCTGTATAATGTTGCTAAATTCATGCCAGGTCTTATACAAACTGACAGTGGTTTTGATTGTTGATTTCACATAAAAAGTGTCTTAATATAGAAGACATGAAGCTGCATTACCAAAAGAGCTCATGCATAAATATTTACAAGTAGAAAAATTTAGAATTCCGTGCTTTTTTTGGTGTTGTTGCTTTGAAAAGTAATTCACGACTTCATACTCATACTTGGACGAAGGCAGTAAGAAATGTGGTGTTGCACAAATTTTGCATGAATTAATTTAGGGTTTATACGGCACTTTCTACTGACATGTGGGTAGCTGCACAGGGTCTCTAGTCCTGCATTGTGGTTGCTAATTTCATGCCAGGACTAGAAGAGCACTGAGGTGCTTTTGTTTTCTAATCTTACATGAAAAAGTAACTTATTCTGCAACTCAAAGCTCCCTTACTGACTGAGCTCATGCGTAAATATTTAGAATTGGAAAACAATTAGAATTGTTGGCCTTCCATGTTCTTTATGTTGCTGTTGCTTTGAAAAGTAATTCACGACTTGATAATCATACTTGGTCAGCTGTAAAAAATACTCTACGTTTTCAGAAATTTGCAAAATTTAAGCCAGGAATTTCACATGAGAAATGACTCTACACTCATTCCTATAGGACAGGAATGATGACTGAATGTAGTAAATTTTTTCAAATTCATAGCAAGACCATTCTATTTCCATGCTTGCTTACGTTTACTGGTGTTCAATAACATTTGACGGCTTCTACAGAGACTTGGACAATTGAAATAGGGATTCTGTAGTTGTATAATGATTTCTAAATTAATGGCAGGACTTATAGAGACTGACAGTGCTTTGCTAAGTGGTTTTTCTTAATATTGATATTGATATTGATATTGATATTTATTTGTCATTCAACTTTACAATTCACAGTTATGGTGGACCTTCACATTTCTGTTTTTCGATCCACCATCCCTTTATACATATAACTTTCATATTAATGTATTCTTTGCCGAGAATTTCTTGATTGCTTTCTAATGTTCTGTTATGACTGAATTGCTATATGTCCTTCCCCCTCTATCCTCTTCTATTCTCTCCCTCCTACCTAGACTGTTTCCCTTCCATTCCTAAATTTCCTATTTTATTACCCCTATCCATATATTTATTTCGATAATACTCCTACAGTTATAGTACCCCTGCTACTACTTCCAATTCAAAACATTGAAAAACATCAAATATCTAATTCACTTAAATTTACACTTCCAATTCTCTCTCATTCCACTTACATTTGTTCAGATATATATACAGTACACACACACACACACACACATATATATATATATATATATATATATATATATATATATTTTTATTTCCCACTTTAATTCTCATTGTATTCATTGTTTGATAGTTTATCTTATTACACTCTTACCTATCTTCTTACACTTAACACTTTCTTCTCTGTTCCTTTTCTTAAACTTTGCCACCTCTAACTTTCCTGCACTCACTTTTAGCACTTTTCTTCTTCGCTATATAACCTCTCCAACGCCCTATCTATTCAGTCCTCACAATCACTAATATCTGGTAGTCGCTTTCATTCCTTCACTCGTTCTTCTCATGTCTTCTCTTGCCTTTCCTCCATTAGTTTTGTCTATGCTCCTGACCTCAGACACTACCAGTTGTTTCCCTAATCCTTCGTCCGCAGTATTTTATATCTGCCTCTACGTTATGTTTTCCTCCTTGGTTTATTCTGGTCAGCTGTTTCGTACTCGAAGTAGACGTCGGGTATCGTCATTGTCCATCTCTCGTTTCATTGATATTGAAGTTTTTGTCGTATGCATTTTCCAGTCTTCTAGCGTGCCTTGACGTACGCATATTTTCGCGTCCATTGAACCTCCGTTTCAATGCGCCTTGATTCACCCTAGCTTTGCTAGATTTCGGTCCAAAACTCTGGTTTGTCCACAATTCTTTCCATTTTCTTAATATATTTCTTTACACTCCTACTTATAGGACAGGAAAGATAACTGAAGTGTAAGAGAAATTTAGTTTGGAAAATCGTTATACAAAGTTTCATTAGATTCACATACTTGTTTAAGTGTACAATAGGGACCCTAGGCTGGCATAATAATTGCTAAATTCATGCTCGGACTCGTACAAGTCTGACAGTGCTTTTTGCTTATGATTTTCATAGTAAGTTACTTTATACTTATACTTCTAGTACATATGACAACTGAAGTGTAGGATAGATTTTCTTCCAAATTCATTGCAGGAATTATTATTAGATTCCAAAACTTGCTTACGTTTATTGGTTTACAATATATTTTAACGACTTCATACAGGTAATTGGACAGCTGCTACAGCTTGCATACGTTTTCTAAATTTATGCTGGGACTTATGCAATACTGATAGTGCTTTGATTACTGATTTTACATAAAAATGACTTAAAGTAGAAACATATAGTGATGCATTACCGATTGATCTGTTGCAGAAATATTTATAATTGGAAAATAAATAGAATTGTAGGCCTCCCTTGCGGTTTTAGATGTTGTAACTATTAAAAGTAATTCACAACTTCATTTCATACCTGGACAGCTGGAATAAGGTCTCTAGTGTGTTAACATAAATTTGCTAAATTTAAGCCAGGTTTTATACAAGACTTACATTCATTTTTTTAAGTAATTTTACATGAGAAATAAGTTTACACTTAATCCTATAGAGTTGGAATGGCAAGTGAAATGTAGAATAATTTTTTTTCCCAAATTCACTGAAAGATTTATTAGATTACAATGTTAGATTATGTATAATGGTTTTAATAGTACTTCACGACTTCCTACAGATAATTGAAGTGTTTGAATAGGGTCTCTTGTCTTGCAATAATTGCTAAAAACATGCTAGGACTTGTACAACACTGACAGTTACTTAGGTTAATGATTTTCATAACTGACTTACGTTCATACTTACAGGCATGAATAACAACTTAAGTGTAGAAAAATATTTTCCAAAATTCCATGCAAGATTTATTACATTCTCATGTTTGTGTAAGTGTAGTGTTGTTGAATAATCTTTGACGACTTCATACTGACACATTGACAGCTGCAATAGGGACTGTAGTCCTGTATAGTGATTGCTAAATTCATGCCAGGACTTATACAGCACTGACAAGCTTTTGTTTGCTGATTTCATAAAAATGACCTAATCTAAAACTAATAAAGCTGCATTACCGACTGAGCTCATGCATAAATATTTACAAGTAGAAAAATTGAAACAGTTCAGATGGACAGGGCATTGTAGCACGTATGAGCGAATCCAGAAATACATATAGAGTGTTAGTTGGAAGGCTTTGGAGGGAAAAAGACCTTGGAGAGGCTGAGACATAGATGGAAGGTTAATATTAAAATGGATTTGAGAGAGGTGGGATATGATTTGCAGAGACTGGATTAATCTTGCACAGGATAGGAACCAATGGCAGGGCTTTGTGAGGATGGCAATGAACCTCTGAATTCTAAAAGCCATAAGTAAGTAAATAAGAAAAATTTAGATGTGTAATCCTCCCGTGCTTCTATTTGTGTTGTTGTTTTAAGTAAATCACGACTTCATACTCATACCTGGACAAAAGCAGTAAGGATTCCAGTGTTGAACAAATTTGCAGAAATTAAGGCAAAGTTTATTCAATAATGACGTGTTTCTTTAAGTAATTTTATTTGACAAATGATTTAAACTCAATCCTATAAGGGCAAGAATGATAACTGGAGTGTAGAATACATTTTTTCCCTAATTCGTATCAAAATCTATTAGATTGCAATTTTCCTTTAGTATACTGTTGCGTAATAAAGTTTCATCACCTCATGCAGATAATTTGGCAGTTGCAATAGGGATTCTAGTCTTGCATAATAGTTGCATTCATGCCAGGACTTACACAACACTGACAGAGATAATGATTAATGAATTTCTATAGTAAATTGTCTTATGCTCATACTTACAGAGCAGGAATCATGTATGAAGTGTAGTATAAATAATTTCCAAATGTCATGCAAGATTTGTTACATTCTCATGTTTGTATATGTGTTGTGATGTTAAGTAATCTTTGCGACTTCATACTGACACATGGACAGCTGTAATAAGGACTCTAGTACTGCATTGTGGTTGCTAAACTGATGCCAAGACTTGTACAACACTGACAATGTTTTGTTAGCTGATTTTACATTAAAATTCCTTTATGTACAACTCCTAAAGCTGCGTTACTGACTGAACTCGTGCATAAATTTCTACATTAGGGAAAAATGTAAAATTGAATGTCTCCCATGCTCTTTTTTGGTATTTTTGCTTTGAAACATACTTCACTACTTCATATACTCATACTCGGTCAGGTGCACAGAAGACTCCAGTGATTTTTAAATGGTTTTACATGAACACTGACTTTATAGTTCAGGAATGACAACTTAAGTGTAGAATATATTTTTTTTTCCAAACTCGTAGCAAGGTTCATTAGATTCCAGTGCTTGCTTAGGTGTAAGTTACTGGTGTTGAATAATATTAAACGATTTCATACAGATAATTGGAGAGCTGCAACAGGATTCTTTCCTTGTATATTGATTGCTAAATTAATGCCAGGAGTTATAGAAGACTGACTGCTTTGGATAATTGTTTCCATAATGAACTAATTACTTTACACTCATACTGATAGGTCCATGAAACACAACTGAAGTATAAGAGAATATTTTTTCCAATTTCTTTGCAAGATTTATTAGATTCCCTTGCTTGTTAAGTGTAAGGTGTGGTATAATGTTCGATCACTTCATATAGAAGATAGGACAGCTGCAATAGGAACTCTGTCCTTGCATAATAATTCCTAAATTCATGGCATGACTCATACAAGGCTGACAGTGCTTTGGTGATTGGTGATTGGTGATTGTTTTTCATAAAAAAAATTACTTTAAAATCATAGGTACGTATAGGGGAGGAATGATAACTGAAGAGTAGGATAATATTTTTGTAAATTTAAAGTAAGAATTATTACATTGCAATGCCTGCTAGACTAAGTTGAGCAATGTTTGGCGAATTTCTACTGACACTTGTTAAACTGCAGTAGGGTGTCTAGACCTGCATAATGATTGTTAAATTCATGAAATGACTTGTGCAAAACTGACAGTGCATTTGCTATATTTTTTCAGAATAAATTACATTACACTCATACTTAGAGAAGTGTGCAAATTAATCCGAACAACGTAATTACTTATGCAAAAACACTCAAACGGGATAAAAAAGGATCTAAGACATACCTCAGTAATCTATGTGGCCTCCCTTGTTCCTAATAACAGCTCTGAGACGATTTGGCATGGATTCCACTAATTTCCCTCAAATATTCTTCATTTCTTCATCGCGAAACCATACACCAATGAGGGCAGAAATCATCTTCTCCTTTGTAGAACAATCCATTTTTTGCATTCTTCTTTTGCAAATTGACCACAAGTTCTCAATGGGGTTGATGTCAGGTGAGTTGCCTGGCCAGGGAAGTACCTGAATATTCTTCTTGTTGAAGAATTCTGTAGTTTTGCGAGACATATGGCATGGTGCCAGGTCTTGTTGGAACACACCTCTGCCATCCGGAAATGATTTTTGCAGCTGGGGTACGATTCTGGTTTCAATAAGTGAATATATTTGTCAGAATTCATCATTCCCTTGATAGGTATTAATGCTCCAGGCCCTTCATGTGTAAAACAACCCCAAAACATTACTTTAGGGGTATTTGGGTGCTTGTTGGAGATGAGCTGCTGTTACTTTTTCGGATCCTTTCAGTACCGTAAAGTGGGGTGACTTTGAACGCCGAGGTGACTTTGAACAGTAATTTAGTGCCTTTCTAAATTAAATGCTGTACCCAATTGCGAAAAAACTGAACTAATTTATTGACAACTTAAACAGTTTTTTTCGCAATTGGGTACAGCATTTAATTTAGAAAGGCGCTAAATTACTGTTCAAAGTCACCCCAGCGTTCAAAGTCACCCCACTTTATGGTACGTAAGAAACACAGTGGCCATGGACCTCGAAATGAGACTCGTCGGAAAAAAGTACATTCTTCCAGTGTTTCACTGTCCAGTGTTGATGTAATTTTGCCCACATTAAGCGTTTTTTGCACATAACAGGGGTTAGCAGTTACTTCTTAATAGGCTTACAAGCCCTTCGTCCAGCTTCCAAAAGCCTACGCCGCACTGTTGTGACGTGAATATTCGCCCCAGTGGTAGCCATTAACTCGCGGGTTAAGTTGACAGCAGTTAGTCTAGGATTTAATTTACTTTTCCTGACAATTAAACGATCATCTGCAGGTGAAGTCTTCCTTTTCCGGCCACAGTTTCCTTTTTTCTGGGGTGTAATGGATCCAGTCTCCCTGTATCATTTTATGATCGAATTAACAGTAGCCAAACCGATGTGACATTCTACAGCAATTTGCCTCTGTGTCATAGAAGAATGCTCTGCTAATTTTATAATTTTAGACCGTTTTCGTGGAGTTGTATCCATTTGTGAAGACGACAGAATGTACACAGGATTGCAGTATTAAGTCTTCAACACAACTAAAATGCTCATAAGTATAAAACGACAGGCAAAATGTCACATATTATAAAAAAAAAATAATAATGACAGACCTTCAACAATGGAATTACACGTACTACAGATGTCAATTAAAGCGGTATGAGCAGCTGTGAGGCCAACAATGACAGAAAATGTAAAAATATATCATGTTCGGATTAATTTGCACGCTACTGTATTTTGCAGGTATGAGACTGAAGTGTAGGATAGTTTTTTCCAAATTCATTGGAGGATTTATTAGATTGACAAGCTTGCTTACGTTCACTGATGTATAATAATTTTTGAAGACTTAATCCTTATTATCCTAGCGATGCCGTATGGTATCACTTAGTGTAGGAGATAAAAATGTTAATTTGGCTACCTCGTAATTTTCTGCAAACAATTATATTAGTCCAGCTGCATAGTCTGATTGTTGATTGTTGTGATACAAGAGGTTTCCATACCACACTCTTATTTCAAGTGATATAATTCAGCATTACATATGGAGTAATCTGTGTGACGCAAAACATGACTGTCCGATTTTCGTAAATAATTAAATGTAATTAATTTTTTTTTTTTTTATATATAGGACCGTTAACCTATAATGTTACACTCATTATGGGAGTAATGAAAACTCTACTTCTTTTTATTTATGGAAGCAACATTGAAGTAAATGTGCATGATGCCATTTAGCACCTCTAGGCTTATATGTTAGCATTCTTTGTTTTTCGAAATAGTAATAATGTAGAGGGATAAAGCAAGCTCGTTTGCAAATTTATAACAATAACATCCATTTTTTCTGTCGTTTGGCCCTAACTGGTGGCCTTCTATGTATTTTAGGGGAATAACTGTTGAAGAAGCTCTTGGTATTGTTGATGAAAATTAAAGTGATGTTCAACAAATATACTGTACATAGAAACTCCAGATGCTGCCGTTCTAACAGATGAAGATTAGCTGTTGAGGATGAGGGTGGTTTACTTGATTGTACATGGAAAACAGATCAGATCAAATGCTGAAATGGTTTTTGTGCCAAAAGAAGAAATAAACAACGATAAACATACCAGATTCCACAGAATTTCGGAATAAGTCACCCATATAAGTTTTCGAAATGTTTTTTGATGATAAAATTATTGAATTTCTTGTAAATCATACTCATCGTTATGCACTTTCCAAAATAAAAAAATCCTCAAGTTATGAAAAAATGGAAATATTCATTGGTAGGCCTATACTATTCCTGAGTGGATATATTATTTTACCTGAGAAACGCAGATACTGGGATTTCTCTACATACATGAGAAATGAAATGGTTGTAAACAATATGAAGGGAAAATGTGGGAATTGAAATACGTAATGGATATCCTGCAACTCAAGTTTTCAAAGAATTTCAGAGCCGAGGAAAATGATGCAAATTATTGCTTATGATGAATGCATGGTACCCTATTATGGTGCTGTAGTTACAAACAATGTAACAGAGGAAAGTCACTCCGATTTGGTTACGAAGTTTGTGCCTAAATACATAAAATGGTTACTGGTACCTAGTAAACTTTGATGTGCATCAAGTAGAAAAGCCATATGGGAATGATATTTATGAAAATGATTTTGGGAAAGCAGCAGCCCCATTGGCACAAATGATAGACAACCTGCCTGACAATGTGAGAAAAATGTCATTCAAGGTGTACTTTGATAAACTGGTTACTTTTTCAAATATTGAAACTAGATAACCGGTATGCCTATTCAAAATAAAACGTTTATTTTCTCCATTATTAGGACCACCCTACTATCCTTGAAATATTGCAAGGAGGACATTTTCATCGACTCTTGTAAGGAACAACTAGGGCAATGTTACGAGTGATTCAGGTTCAGAGTTACGGCAGCTAGAGTTTAGGAGTGCTTCTTGTCTATGCAGATGACGTGAATAGGTTAGGAGAAAATCCACAAACAATTAAGGAAAACGCGGAAATTCTTGTTGAAGCAAGTAGAGCGATAGGGTTGGAAGTAAATCCCGAAAAGACTAAGTATATGATTATGTCTCGTGACCAGAATATTGTACGAAATGGAACTATAAAAATTGGAGATTTATCCTTCGAAGAGGTGGAAAAATTCAAATATCTTGGAGCAACAGTAACAAATCTAAATGACACTCGGGAGGAAATTAAACTCAGAATAAATATGGGAAATGCCTGTTATTATTCGGTTGAGAAGCTTTTGTCATCTAGTCTTCTGTCAAAAAGTCTGAAAGTTAGAATTTATAAAACAGTTATATTACCGGTTGTTCTGTATGGTTGTGAAACTTGGACTCTCACTTTGAGAGAGGAACAGAGATTAAGGGTGTTTGAGAATAAGGTTCTTAGGAAAATATTTGGGGCTAAGAGGGATGAAGTTACAGGAGAATGGAGAAAGTTACACAACGCAGAGCTGCACGCATTGTATACTTCACCTGACATAATTAGGAACATAAAATCCAGACGTTTGAGATGGGCAGGACATGTAGCACGTATGGGCGAATCCAGAAATGCATATAGAGTGTTAGTTGGGAGGCCGGAGGGAAAAAGACCTTTGGGGAGGCCGAGACGTAGATGGGAAGATAATATTAAAATGGATTTGAGGAGGTAGGATATGATGGTAGAGACTGGATTAATCTTGTTCAGGATAGGGACCAATGGCGGGCTTATGTGAGGGCGGCAATGAACCTACGGGTTCCTTAAAAGCCAGTAAGTAAGTAAGTAAGTAAGTAAGTAAGAGTTTAGGAGTGATGTTCTTCAGACATGTCGGTCAGGTACAGAAGTTCAAACGATCTGGCAGATTACCAATGGCTCTCTGCACAGGAAACAACTCAAGGGTGCTAAAAAGAAGCATCAGATACTATAATAGGCTGGATCATCTTGTCGCCGCAACCAAGGATAAGAAGAGACACTGTTGTGCATATGAACATTGCAAAAGACAGACTAGGTTCCAATACAAGAAGTGTGATGTTGGAATATGTATTGAGTGTTTCGTTTAGTTCATTTCAAAATGAAAATTTTATTCATATCATGTTTTGTTAAGTTTTTTCTTCAATTATTTTTTATATATTGTCTTGTATTACTTTCAATTTCTAACAAAAACTACATGAAGGTATGTAATGCTAACATAAGAGCCTAGTGATGCCATATGGCATCGGGCTTTTTTCGCGAAGTATGCCATGTTTAGTCAAAATGCCTGTATTTGTTATGTTATTAAGGACAAATATAATTGAATGAAGCAAAGATTTAAAAAATTTCTAATAAAAAATAATTCAGGCTTTGCAGGGAATTGGACAGCTGCTATAGGAACCCTGGTGTGGAACTGTGGGGTGTTGCATAATGACTTATAAATTCATACCAGGACTTGTACTGCACTGATAGTGTTTTGATTACTGATTTTACATAAAAAGTGACTTAATCTACATCTTACATTGCTGAATTACTGACAGATCCCATGCATAAATACTTGCAATTGGAAAAAAATATTGAATTGTAGGACTCTCATGCTCTTTGTCGTGTTGTTCCTTTGCATGGTAATTGACGACTTCATACTGATGTGTGCACAGCAGCTGTGAGGATTCTAGCATTGCATAAAGATTGCAAATTTTATGTCAGGATTTATACAACACTGGCAGTGCTTTTGTTATGTGGTTTTAATTGAGAAATGACCCTACATTCATTCCTATATGACAAGTGAAAAGTAAGATGAATTTTATTCAAATTCATTGTAATATTTATTACATTTACATATATGGTTAAGTGTAATCTACTGGTGTTCATTAATGTTGGACGACTCCATACACATAATTGAAGAGGTTCAATAGGGTGTCCTTTCTTGCATAATAATGGCTAAATTCATGCAAGGACTTACACTACACCAGGGCTGGGCGTCGGGAGCAGAACTAGACTCTAAACGGGGATGCTTAATATTCATCCGTCACTGAACCAACGCTGCGCAGTGTTCGGCGGGGAAGAAAGGGGATGAAGAGAAATCATATGGCTCCCCGTGAGAGAGCAGAATCCGCTCTTGCTGCCCAGCCCTGTACTACACTGACAGTGCTTTGTTTGCTTATTTCACATAAAAGTGACTTATCTATACCGGTAATTCATAAAGCTGCATTACCGACTGAGTCATGCATAAATATTTACAAGTAGAAAAATTTAGAATTGTAGGTCTCCTGTGATTTTTGTGGTGTTGTTGTCTTGAAAAGTAGTTGACGACTTCATACTCATACTTGAAGTGCTGCAATAAGGAATCTAGTGTTAGAAAAATTTGCAAAATATAAGCCAGGGTTTATACAAGACCGACATTGATTATTTAAGTCTTTTTACATGACTTAGGAAGTATATAAGTAAGGAATGACAACTGAAGTGTAGCATTAATTTTTTTCCAAATTGATACCAAGATTTATTAGATTCCAGTGTTTCCTAAAGTGTACTGGTGTTTAATAGTGCTTCAAGACTACCTACAGATAATTGAAGAGTTGAATAGTGTCTCTTGTCTTGCATAACAGTTGCTAAATTCGTGCCAGGAATTGTACAACACTGACAGTCATAAGGTTATTAATTCTTAATAATCAATGGCGTATACTGGTTTAAGGGTCTGGGCTACCACTGACCCTATTATTACACAAAATATATTTTTAAAACCCTATAATAAAATTCCTTACCTATTTATATGTGAATTCCAGACGTCTTGATTGGGACGAAAATACTTTGATGACTTCGTCATTGAAATTACAGTTGGGCCGCTTGCGAAGTTTCTGTAGAAATGACTTTTCGATTGACATCAGTGCCAAGCCGGATAAATGTTCTTGTGTATGAGTTTATCTACAGTAGGATTTTATTCTCTTCAACGCAGAAAATGTTCTTTCTACCGATGCTGACGTAGCTGGTATTGTCACAATTAATGTTGCCAATTTAAGGACTTCAGGAATAACTTGGTTCAGCTGGTTTTCATATATGGCAGATAATATTTCATGGATAGGTTTGTTCGAAAAATCAAAGACTTCTGCTGAATATATTACACTTAATTCATTTTTCAAACGTACTTGATCAAAGTGACTGTTATAGGACTGAAATAATTTGTTTAGTGCCTCATTCGGGAAGTTTTCTCTATAAGCAGAAAATTTTTGAGAATCTAGAAGATGTGTGAACTGAAGCTTTCCATAATCAGAAAATCTGTCGGTAATTTCCATGTGCATACGATCTAGTATGCTGTAGTACACTGCCTGTATTTCAATTCATCATCTCCTTTTCTTCGCTTTAATGGTGGTTCCATTGTATTGTCTGAAGAATTTTCATTTTCCATATTACTCCATATGGACGGGAAACCCACTACGTCTGAACTCGGATATAGTATCTTTTAACTTTGATACCTCTTGCAAGCAGTATGCTATGTCTAGACTTTTGTCTGAAGAATATTGTAGAGCACATCTGTATGTGCGAACACTCTAACATAGACTTCAAGAAGAAATATATTCTGAAACTGTGTGAAAAAATACAAATATCCTTGAGCCTGCACAATTACATCATCATCCCAGTTTTCTTCAGAGTCATTACAAATGATATTTTCAAAGAAAGCAGTCAGTTGTTCTCTGTATTCCTTTACTGTATTTACAAGCCGAGATGTAAAATTCCATCTAGTTGGTGCTACTTTTGGGAGTTTCTTTTTCATAAATTCCTTGAGTTTTTCTGATCTTTTAGGAGATGATGAGAAAAATGCAGCTAAACCCGACAGTGTTTTGAAAAAAATGCGGCATTCTGGAATGGATAAAGTACAGAGGGCTCAAACTAGGAAGCTGCCTGGATAGGGGAAGTAGTAGAACTAACGGAGGGGACCCACCTAGGCTCCGATACCCAGGTATAGTCATATTATCTGAAAAGTTGACCTCTTGACAATGTATTCAAGATGTACCCTCCCTATGCAGCCTTCTCAACTGTTATTAGAACTGAGCTGTACCGTTATAATCCACAGTGCACAGCAGTAAGCGGACAGTGGTAGGGGAGAAGTGCTCTATGCGCCTGCGCGAACGAGACAGCTTGCTAGTTTGAGGTATCTGTAGTTTGTTGCAAAACTAAATTGAGAACATGGCTGTAACAATGGACAAATAGTGCTTGAGGATACTTTTCTTGAACTTTTGTTTTTAAGCCATTAATATTTCCCGCCATAACTAAAGCACCATCGTATGTCTGTGCAATTAACTTATTGCCGACATTGTATTCTGCTATAACACCTTCCACATGCTGAAACAAAGCAGCAGCAGTTTTGCCCGAACTGACATTTGTGAATCCTATAAACCGTTCTTGAACATTGGCAGTACTGTCGACGTATCTTAAAACAGTGGACAGTTGACTCTGATTAGAGCAGTCACTTGTTTCATCAACAACAATGGCCACAAAAGGTGCTTCTTCTATTTCAGATTTTATGTTCTTTATCATAACCCCACTTATAGCAAATATTAAGTCATTCTGAATTGCGGGAGAAGTACCACGGAATACTATTGAACTCTCAAGATGATTGGCCAGTAAATGGTCAAATTCACTTAAGGAACTTAAATATTCAATATAATTTCCTCTATTGTCTGATTCCACACTCTCATTATGACCCCGAAAAGCCAATTCTTGTTTTCCTAGAAAGCAGACTGCGTTAATAAGACGCAGTAAAATCTCCCGATTTTTTTCACAAGAGCATTGTGTTGGTTGATGTGTAGAACTTTTTGCTTATCTAGCTGTAAATCAATTCTTGTCTTCCCAAAGTTTGCAAAGTTCATGCTACTATAAATATGAGTTTTTGATTTGTCGTGTTTTAGGACTGCCGTTCGAAGGAGTTCATATTAGAAACCCTCTTTTGACCACACATTAGTTTCGCGGCTAAATAACAAACATGGCCAGCAAAATAGTTTAGACAGTTTAGAACTACCACACAACCAATTCCACTTACCATATGATGTTGAAGTGAAATGGCGTGTGTACTCACGCTGTTTTTCTTTTACGTCCATGGACAAATTTAACTCAGGAGTTGGTCTTTCCATTTTCACAATTTCAACTTTCTCGTTGTATGTACGACGGTTAAAAGGCACTTTTAATAGACCTTCTATTACACAGTCATTTTCAACACAAACCTCTCCAGAAACTTGTTCTGCCATATTTTTCACAATATCACTTAATTGGGAAATTAAAAACTTAATAATTCACAATTAATATAACTCTTAGACACTCGAACAAATCACAAATTTAAAATACTGCACTGCAAGAACACAATCACATTAATGAGCTAGCGTACTAAGCATACTGTTGCTTCGTGCCTTCCAAGAAACCGATCACGAGAGCGGCAACTCACCCACCTACAGTGCACGATAGAAACTGAAGGGAGCGGGGGGATGGGGAGTTGTGCGACGTGAGCGGAACGGTCACAGGCTACCCTTCGTAGCAGCGGTTTCTCCAGCGATGCCGCCTTGACAACTTGTTTCTTTTCGAGAGCAGAGACGCATATAAATCTAACAATTACTTTAATTTTAATTACTGTGGTAAAACTAATAATACAAAATTATTACATTATGTTATATTATAAACTTTTTCCTTTGTAATTTCCTTGGGCTACCGCCGGTAGCCCCGGTAGTCCGCAAAATACGCCCCTGTTAATAATAGCTAACTTGGTGCTCATAATTACAGGGCAGGAATGACGAATTAAGTGCAGTGAAAATATTTTCCAAATTTCATGCAAGACTTATTACATTCTCATGTTCGTAAAGGTGTAATGGTGTTGAATAAAATCTTTGACGACTTCATACTGACAAATGGACAGCTTCGATTGAGGGGCCTAGATCTACACTGTTGTCACTAAATTCAAACCAGGACTTACATGGCATTGACAATACTTTCGTTTGCTGATTTCACATAAGAAGTGACTTAAATTACAAATCTCAATCCTGCATTACCAACTGAGCTCTAGCATAGATATACTACAAATAAAAAAATATAGAATTGTAGGCCTCCCATGCTTCTTTTTTTGGTGTAGTTGAAAAAGTTGAGCCAGGGTTTACAAAAGACTGAGAGCGATTTATTTAATCAATTTTACCAAAGCAATGACTTTATATTCAATCCTATAGAGCAGGAAAGAGAAGTGAAGTGTAGAAAAATTTTTTTTTCCCCCAAATTCATAGCAAGATTTATTAGATTCCAATGTTTGCTTAAGTGTACTGGCATTCAATAGTGATTCACGACATCGTACAGATAATAATTTAACAGCTACAATAAGGTTTCTAGTCTTGCATAATGATTGCTAAATTCATGCCAGGACAGTACAACACTGACAGATTTTGAGCAATGATTTTCCATAATGAATTGCCTTCTGCTCATACTTACAAAGCAGGAATGATGTGTAAAATGTAGTATAAATATTTTCCAAAGTCTATGCAAGATTTCTTATATTAACATGTTGATTATAATGTTTAGTGGTGTCGAACAATCTTTGGTGGCTTCATACTGAGGCATGGGCTGCCGCAAAAGGGACTCTTGTCATGCTTAGTGGTTGCTGAATTGATGACAGGAGTTATACTACACTGACAGTGTTTTGTTTGCCTATTTCAATAAAAAGTGACCTATTCTACAATTCATAAAGTTGCATTACCGACTGAGGTCATGCATAAATATTTACAAGTAGAAAAATTTAGAATTGTATTCCTGCTGTGATTTTTGTGGTGTTGTTGCCTTTAAAAGTAGGATAATTCACGACTTCATGCTTATACCTGGACTGCTGCAATGAAGAATTTAGTGTTCCATAAATTTGCATAATTTAAGTCAAGGTTTATACAAGACAGACATTGATGATTTAAGTCATTTTATATGTGAAATTACTTTACAATCAATCTCATAGGGAAGGAATGACAACTGAAGTGTAGAATAATTTTTTGTAATTTCATAGCAAAATCTATTAGATTCCCATTCTTGATTACCTCGACTGGTATTCAATAATGTTTGAAGACTTCATACTGACACTTGGTAAATTGCAATAGTTAGGATCTTGTCTTGCATAATCATTGCTAAATTCATGCCAAAGCTTGTACAGCATTGACTGTTTTTAACATATTGATTTTTATAATAGCTTACTTTACCCTCCTACTTACAGGGCAGAAATGTCGACTTGAGTGTAGTATAAATATTCTCCAAATTTGATACAAGACTTGCTGCATTCTCATGTTCGTATAGGTGAAGTGGTGTGGAAAAATTTTTGACGACATGTTAGTGACACATGGACAGCTGTAATAGGGATTGTAGTTGTGAATAGTGATTGCTAAATTCTTGCCAGGACTTATACAACACGGACTGTGCCTTCTTCTGGTGATTTTACATAAAGAATGACTTGATCTACAACTCATAAAGCTGCATTACCGACTAAGCTCATCCATAAAAGTTTGCAATTGAAAAAAAAAAACTAGAATTTTAGGTCAGAAATGCTTTGTTAGGTGTTTTTGCTTAGGAAAGTAATTGATGACTTTATTTTCATACTTGCACAGCTCCCATAAGGAGTTTAGTGTTGCATTAATGTGGAATAAATTAAGCTATGCTTTATACCACATTGACAGTGCTTGTATATAGAGCTCTACATGAGAAATGAATTTCCATTCCTTTCTATGGGGCGGGAATGACAACTGTATTGTAGAATATATTTTTTCAGTTTCATAGCAAGAACTATTAGATTTGCATGCTTGCTTATGCTTATTGGTGTTCAATAATGTTTGACGATTTCATACAGAAAATTGGACAACTGGAACTGAGTACCACTTTTTGTATAATGATTTCTAAATTAATAACAGTATATGTAAAAGTCTGATAGTGGTCTGCTTAGTGGTTTTTTTTATAATAAGTTTCTTGTACTCGTACACAGAAGGCAGGAAAAAGACTTGAAGTTTAGGATAAAATTATTACCCAAATTTGTTACAAGTTTTATTAGATTCCCACGCTTGCTTAAGTGTAATTACTGGTTTTGAATAATGTTTGACGACTTCATATAGATAATTGGACAACTCCATTAGGAATTGTAGACTTGCAATATGAAGTGGTAGATTGATGACAGGTCTGATACAGGAATGACAGTGCTTTTGCTAATTATTTTTTATACCGTAAAAAATTACATTACAATTCTTCTTATAGGGTAGGAATTACATCTTGGGTAGTAGGATAATGTTTTGAAAATTGAAATTAGAGCTAATCACATTGCAATGCTGTTGGGTTAGCCTAAGTGCCGTTGAGCAATCTTTGACGACTTGATAGTGGCACCTGGTAAACTGCAATAGGGAAACTCTGATGTTGCATAATGGTTCTTAAATTCATGCCAGGATTTATGTAACACCGAGAGTTATTTAGGTTAGTGATTTATCACAATAACTTGATTTACAATCATCCTTGCAGGGCAGCAATGACGAATTGAGTTTAGTATAAATAAGCTCTGAATTCCATGCAAGATTGATTTCATTTTCATGTCCTTGGGGGTGTAGTGGTATTGAAAAATCTATGACGACATTATAATGTCACACGGTCAGCTGCAATAGGAACTCCAGCCCTGTATAATGATTGCTAAATTCTTGCCAGAACTTATACAACACGGATGGTGCTTTTGTTTGCTCATTTTACATACAAAATCACAAAACCTGCAATATATGAAACTCCATTACCGATTTAGCTCACGTATAAATGGAAAAATTTAGAATTTTAGTTCTGTCATGCTATTTTTTAGGTGTTTTTGCCTTGAAAATTTTTGACGCTATTAATCTCATAGTTGGACAGCTGCAATAAGGACTCTAGTCTTGAAAATTTTTCAAAATTTAAGCCAGGGTTTATACAGCACTGACAGTGCTTTTTTAAAAATAGTTTTACATTGTACGAAATGGAACTATAAAAATTGGAGATTTATCCTTTGAAGAGGTGGAAAAATTCAAATATCTTGGAGCAACAGTAACAAATCTAAATGACACTCGGGAGGAAATTAAACGCAGAATAAATATGGGAAATGCCTGTTATTATTCGGTTGAGAAGCTTTTGTCATCTAGTCTTCTGTCAAAAAGTCTGAAAGTTAGAATTTATAAAACAGTTATATTACCGGTTGTTCTGTATGGTTGTGAAACTTGGACTCTCACTTTGAGAGAGGAACAGAGATTAAGGGTGTTTGAGAATAAGGTTCTTAGGAAGATATTTGGGGCTAAGAGGGATGAAGTTACAGGAGAATGGAGAAAGTTACACAACGCAGAGCTGCTCGCATTGTATACTTCACCTGACATAATTAGGAACACAAAATCCAGACGTTTGAGATGGGCAGGACATGTAGCACGTATGGGGAATCCAGAAATGCATATAGAGTGTTAGTTGGGAGGCCGGAGGGGAAAAAGACCTTTGGGGAGGCCGAGACGTAGATGGGAAGATAATATTAAAATGGATTTGAGGGAGGTAGGATATGATGGTAGAGACTGGATTAATCTTGCTCAGGATAGGGACCAATTGCGGGCTTATGTGAGGGCGGCAATGAACCTACGGGTTCCTTAAAAGCCAGTAAGTAAGTAAGTAAGTTTTACATAAGAAATAATTGTACAGTCATACTAATAAGGCTGGAATGACAACTGAAGTGTAGATTAATTTCTTTGAAATTCATAGAAAGAACTAATAGATTCCCATGCTTCCTTACATTTTACTGGTGTTGAGTACTGTTTGAAGACTTCATGCAGGCGATTGGACAGCTGAAACAGGGATTCTATTTCAGTTGAATGATTTCTAGCTTAATACCATGATGCATACAAGACTGATAGTGTTTTGCTAAGTGGTGTTTCATGATGAATTACTTATACTCATACTTAAAGTGCAGGAAAATCACTTGAACATATGGATAAAATTATTTTCCAAATTTGTTACAAGATTTATTCGATTTCCATACTTGCTTAAGTATACTGGTGTTCAATAATAATAATAGGGATTCCAGACTTCCATACGAACAGCTAAAATCACGCCAGATATGATAATAGACTGACAGTGCTTTTGCTAATTGTTTTTCACAATAAATTACATTGCACTTCTCCTTATAGGGTAGGAAATACAACTTATGAGTAGGATAATTTTCGCCAAACATTCCAATAACATTCCAATGCTCGTTAAGTTAAATCGTGTTGAGCAATATTTGACGACTTGATAGTGACACTTGGTAAACTTGCACTTCTCCTTATAGGGTAGGAAATACAACTTATGAGTAGGATAATTTTCGCCAAACATTCCAATAACATTCCAATGCTCGTTAAGTTAAATCGTGTTGAGCAATATTTGACGACTTGATAGTGACACTTGGTAAACTTGCACTTCTCCTTATAGGGTAGGAAATACAACTTATGAGTAGGATAATTTTCGCCAAACATTCCAATAACATTCCAATGCTCGTTAAGTTAAATCGTGTTGAGCAATATTTGACGACTTGATAGTGACACTTGGTAAACTGCAAAAGGAGTCTAGTCTTTCATAAAGATTGTTAAATTCATGCCAGGACTTGCACAACACTGACAGTTATTTAAATGATTGGTCTTTCATAATAACTTATTTTAAGCTTGTATTTACAGGGCAGGAATGACAACTTGTGTGTAGTATAAATATTTTCCAAATTGCATCAAGATTTATTACATTCTCATGTGTGTATAGGTGTAGTCGTGTTGTATTGAAAAATCTTTGATGATAACATAGTGACACATGGACAGATGCAATAGGGATTCTAGTTCTGAATAGTGATTGCTAATTTCTTGCCAGGACTTATGCAACACTGACAGTGTTTCTTTTTGGTGATTTTAAATAAAATATTACTTAATCTGCAACCCATAAAACTGCTTTACCAATTGAACTATTTCATAAATGTTTAGAATTCGAAACAAAAATTAGAATTGTAGGTCTGAAATGCTTTGTTAGTTGCTTTTGCTTCGGAAAGTAATTTATGACTTTATTCTCACACTTGCACAGCTGTAGTAAGGACTCTAGTGTTGCAAAAATTGGAAAAAAATGCAGCTGGGCTTTATACAACATTGACATTACTTCCTTTTTAAGGTGCTATATATGAGAAATGAATTTAAACACCTTCTATAGGGCAAGAATGACAACTGCAATGTAGAATAATTTTTTTCCAATTTCATAGCAAAATCTATTAAATTCTCATGCTTGCTTCCTTGACTGGTCTTCAGTAATGTTTGAAGACTTAATACTGATACTGGTACTTGGTAAACTGAAATAGTTAGAATCTTGTCTTGTATAATGATTGACAAATTCGTGCCAGGACTTCTACAGCACTGACAGTTTTTAATTTATTGATTTTTGATAATGACTTAATTTACACTCTTACTTACAGAGCAGAAATGATGATTTGAGTGTAATATAAATATTCTCCAAATTTGATACAAGACTTATGACGTGCTATATATCTCATAAAGCTGCATTACCGACTTAACTCTTTCATAATGTTTAAAATTGAAAAAAAAAAATTGTAGGTCAGAAATGCTTTGTTAGGTGTCTTTGCTTTGGAAAGTTGTTGTCATTTTTGTAACATAGGTATCTTTCTTTATATGAAATTTAATCCATTACGAATGGCATCGCATTACATAATGAACATTAAAGATGGTAAAATAAACAGAAACAGAAAATGAAACATTGATAAGATACCAATTACTAAATTGGAGTATTGACCATAAGAATTCAAGTGAAAAATTAATGCGTTTTGCTCCTGGCAGTCCAGTAAATAGCTGACAAATTCCCTGGGTTTTATGGGGTGTCTTGAGTCCTGTACAAGGAAGAAGGTGTTCCGAATCCATTACCGATCCAGACTGCTTACAGATGGTGCACTCTTCTATCCCATATATTTTTATTTTATCAAGATGTGCAGCTAGGCAGTTGTGTCCCATAGGTAGTCTAATTGCTGCCACTGCTTCTTTTTTTTTTGGTTTATTTTTATTTTTTTCCCAAATTTCTGTTATTTTCTTCCACTTCTTCTCTTTCACAAAATGAGAGAATTCTTGTTCCCATGTTTTGAGGGTTTCCCTTGTGATGAATTTTCTGACTGAATTGATCATCAGGGGTTGAGATCCTATGCAGACCTTGGTGCCTCCTCTAGCTGACTCATCTGCCTTTGCCTTGCCTTCAATCCCGACATTGGCGGGAATCCACTGGGAGAATTCTTTAATTATTCTAGATGTTGTAAATTATGTTCATTATTCTTTATTCTAGTAGAGTGGGGTTTATTCTTTGAGGATATTGCTTGAATGGCAACCTTAGAGTCTACAAGAATAACTGCTTTTTCGAATGTATGTGCTTTGCGAATTAAATTTTGTAGAGCTATATAAATGGTTTCTATTTCTCCATCATAATAATAATTGCTATTGTATATTTCCACTGAAGTGTAGTGTGAGAAAAGTCTGCAAAGTATTTCAGTGCCCACACTCATGTCTTCTATTTTAGAGCCATGAGTGAATACTCATAACCGTTAATCTTCTGGGTATTTTTTATTCAGCATGCTAAGAATATAGCATTTGAACATTGTTAAATTTGAGTCGGTCTTTTTAAGATTGTCTGGAACAGTTAGATTGATATTGATTCGAATGAAATCTAGTGGGTTTAAAGGTTTAGCGATTGTTTCTATTTGATTTTGAATATTTCTTAGTGTTTTAAAGATATTACTGATTTTAGTTACTTGTGTTATTTCACTTTTCAACTGTTCAATAGAGCATACTGGGAGTATCCAGCTTGTTCTTTGTGAGGCTTCCATCATGACCATGTTTGCTGCAGCTTGTTTTTTAATTTCTTTTGGAAAATAATTGACGACTTTATTCCCACACTTGCACAGCACTGACACCTTTTAACTTATTGATATTTTATAATAACTTACTCCTAATTACAGGGCAGGAATGACAACTTGAGTGTAGTAAAACTATTTTCCAAATTTGTTGCAAGACTTATTCTCATATCTGTATAGGTGAAGTGGTGTTGAAAAATCTTTGATGATATGTTAGTGAACATGGACAGCTGCAATAGGCAAATCAAGCTTTCAGGTATAACTCCCTGTAAAGTTGATTTGAATAATTTTGAGGGAAAACTTGTTCCGGGGCAGGGTATCGAACCCGGGACCTTTGGTTAAACGTACCAAAAATTATTCAAATCAACTTTGTAGGGAGTTATACCTGAAAGCCAGATTTGCATAATACACGTCACTGTTCGTTAACAGAAAACCACAATTTAAGTCACACAGAGTTAGTGTGCACTCAGTGTTGGTTGCTTGACGGTTGTCAGCCCACTTTGAGGTCTGTGGATATAGAGGGAAAAGTTGGATCGGTGTCAGGTATAGTTCCGGAGTAGCTCAGTTGGTAGAGCATTGGTACGTTTAACCAAAGGTCTGGGTTCGATACCCGCCCCAGAACAATTTTTCCCTCAGAATTATTCAGCTGCAATAGGGATTGTGGTTCTGTATAGTGATTGCTAAATTCTTGCCAGGACTTACATAACACTGACAGTGCTTTTTTCTGCTAATTATACATAAAAAATGACTTGGGCTACAAGTAATGAACTGCATTACTGGCTGATCTCATTCATAACAGTTTGCAATAGAAAAAAGAGAAGTAGAATTATAGGTCAGAAGTGCTTTTGAAAGTAATTGACGACTTTATTCTCACACTTGCATAGCAGCTGCAATAATAACTCCAATGTTGCATTAGTGTAGAATAAATTAAGTCAGGCTTTATACAACATTGAAATTGCTTTTATATAGAGCTTTACATGAGAAATGAATTTCCACTTCTTGCTATAGTGCAGGAATGACAAGTGAAACATAGAATATTTTTTTTCTAATTTCACAGCATGATCTATTAGATTCCCATGCTTGCATACGTTTACTGTTCTTCAATAATGATTCACGACTTCATGCAGAGCATTGGACAGCTGGAACTGGGTTCCTGTTTTTGTATGATTTCCAAATTAATACCAGGATGTTTACAAGAATGGTAGTCCTCTGCTTAGTGGTCTTTCATATTAAATTTCTTGTACTCATACATACAAGTGAGGAAAAAGACATGTAAGGTGCTATGCATATACATTTCGCTAGGCCATGCTACGAGCGTGCTAAACTAGCCCCGGATATTGACAGATTACTTGTACAGGAATCATATCATATCACTAACACTGGTTTATGAATACAAAAAACGATAGTTCGTTGATCAATCACTGGAAGCCCCACTAAGAATGTCTATGAATATGGCCCATAGTGTAGAAGAAAACTATTATCCAAATTTTTGCAAGATTTATTACATTCCCATGCTTGGTTAATTGTACTGTTGTCGAATAATGTTTGAAGACTTCATATAGATAATTAGTCAACTGCGATAGGGATTTTAGACTTGCATATGAATTGCTAAATTCATGTCAGATCTGATACGAGAAGGACAGTGGTTTTGCCCCTTATTTTTCATAATAAATTACATTACAGTTCTCCTTATAGGGTAGGATAATTTTCTCGAAAGTGAAAGTAGAGCTAATCACATTTCAATGCTTACTATGTTATGTGGTGTTGAGCAATGTTTGACGACTCCTTACTGGCACTTGGTAAACTGCAATAGGGGTCAAGTCTTCCATTATAATTACTAAATTCATGCCAGGTCTTAGAGAACACTGACAGTTACTTAGCTTATTGTTTTTCATAATAATTTATTTTAGGCTCATTTAATGACAACTGGAGTGTAGTATAAATATTCTTCAAATTTCATACAAGATTTATTAGTCTCATGTGTTTATAAGTGCAGTGGTGTTCAAAAATCTTTGACGATATCATAGTGATGGAATAGGGATTCTAGTTCTTAATAGTGATTGCTAATTTCTTGGCAGGACTTATACAACATTGACAGTGATTCTGTTTGCTTATTTAACGCACATAAGATACTGGTATGACTTAATCTGCAACCCATAAAGCTGTTTTACCTACTGAGCTATTTCATAAATATATATATATTATTTCAATGTACCGAAGTACATATGATATATCCATGCAGATATTCTGCGTCATCATACGATGAAAGAGTAATGGAACGGAGAAAAATTCTCTCCGGCGCAGGGACTTGAACCCGGGTTTTCAGCTCTACGTGCTGATGCTTTATCCACTAAGCCACACCGGATACAACCCCGGCGTCGAACAGAATTGTCTCTCTTTCATCGTATGATGACGCAGAATATCTGCATGGATATATCATATGTACTTCGGTACATTGAAATAATATATATGATATGCGTAAAATCACGAAGTGATTTAAGACGGTGCTTATTCCGTCTGATCCCGGCCAACTAGTCACTCATAACGAGTGCACCTCAGCACATGTGTGGACTTCGGTCATATGTTCATAGACATCTATGATGTAGTGCAGAGGGCGGCCACTAGAGGGAACCCAAGAGTTGGAACTCAATCAGAGACAATTCTGTTCAACGCCGGGGTTGTATCCGGTGTGGCTTAGTGGATAAAGCATCAGCATGTAGAACTGAAAACCCGGTTTCAAGTCCCGGCGCCAGAGAGAATTTTTCTCCGTTCCATTACTCTTTCATCGTATTTCATAAATGTTTACAATTGTAAAAACATAGAATAGTAGGTCTGAAATGCTTTGTTAGGTGTTTTTCTTTGGAAAGTAATTGACAACTTCATTCTCATAGTTGGACAGCTGCGGTAAGAATTCTAGCATAGCATTAAAGTGGAAAAAACTAAGCCGGGCTTTATAGAACATTGCCAGTGGTTTTTTTTAAAGAGTTATACATGAGAAATGAATTTACACTCCTTGCTATAGGGCAGGAATAATAACTGAAAAGTAGTATAATTTTATTCCAGTTACATAGCCAAATCTATTAGATTGCCATGCTTGCTTACCTTGATTAGTGTTCAATAATATTTGAAGGCTTCCAACTGACACTTAGTAAACTGCAATAGTTAGGAGTTAGGACCTTCTCTTGCATAATGACAGACAAATTAATGCCGGGACTTGCACAGTACTGACAGTTCTTAACTTATTGATTTTTTATAATAACTTACTTTATGCTCCTACTTACAGGGCAGGAATATCGACTTGAGTGTAGTATAAATATTCTGCAAATTTGATACAACACTTACTGCATTCTCATGTTTGTACAGGTGAAGTGATGTGGAAAAATTTTTGACGACATATTAGTGACATATGAACAGCTGGATTAGGGATTGTAGTTGTGTATAGTGATTGCTAAATTCTTGCCAGGACTTATACAACTCTGACTGTGGTTTTTTCTGCTGATTTTACATAAAAAGTGACTTGATCTACAACTCATAAAGCTACATTACTGACTAAGCTCATTCATAAAAGTTTGCAATTGAAAAAAAACTAGAATTCTAGATCAGAAATGCTTTTTCAGTTGTTTTTTCATTGGAAAGTAATTGACGACCTTATTTTCACACTTGCACAGCTGCAATAAGGACTATTGGACGTTAATTTGGAATAAATTAAGCCATGCATTATGCAACATTGACAGTTTTCTTCTATAGAACTCTATATGAGAAATAAATTTCCACCCCTTGCTATATGGCGGGATTGACAGCTGAAATGTAGAATATATTTTTCTAATTTCATAGCAAGATCTATTAGATTTGCATACTTGCTTACGGTATGCTTATTAATGTTCAATTATGTTTGACGATATCATACAGAGAGTTGGACAGCTGGAAGTGGGTTCCTGTTTTTGTATAGTGGTGTCTAATTAATACCAGGATGTATACGAGACAAAGTGCTCTGCTTATTGGTCTTTCATAGTACATTTCTTGTACTCATACATAGAAGGCAGGGAAAACACTTGAAGTGTAGAATAAAATTGTTATCCAAATTTGTTACAAGTTTTATTAGATTCCCACGTTTGCTTATGTGTACTGGTGTTGAATAATGTTCGACGACTTCATATACATAATTGGACAACTGCATTAGGGATTCTAGACTTGCAATATGATGTGCTAAATTGATGATAAGTCTGATACAGGAATGACAGTGCTTTTGCCAATTGTTTTTCACACTGTAATAAATTACATTACAATTCTTCTTATAGGGTAGGAATTACATGTGCCTAGTTGGATAATTTTCTCTGAATTGAAATTAGATCTAATCACATTGCAATGCTGTTGGGTTAGCCTAAGTGCCGTTGAGCAATCTTTGATGACTTGATAGTGCCACCTGGTAAACTGCAATAGGGGAGCTCTGATGTTGCATAATGGTTCTTAAATTCATGCCAGGATTTATGTAACACCGAGAGTTATTTAGGTTAGTGATTTATCATAATAACTTGATTTACAATCATCCTTGCAGGGCGGCAATGACGACTTGAGTTTAGTGTAAATAAGCTCTGAATTCCATGCAAGATTGATGTCATTCTCATGTCCTTGTGGGTGTAGTGGTGTTGAAAAATCTATGACGACATCATGGTGACATGTGGACAGCTGCAATAGGAACTCCAGTCCTGTATAGTGATAGCTAAATTGTTGCCAGGACGTATAGAACATGGATGGTGCTTTTGTTTGTTGATTTCACATACAAAATCACAAAATCTACATTATATGAAGCACCATTACCGACTTAGCTCATGCATAAATATTTCCAATTGGAAAGAATTTAGAATTTTGAATAATTTACAGGGATGTTATACCTGAAAGCTTGATTTGGAATTTAGAATTTTATTTCTCTCATTCATTTTTATTCTCAGAGTTGTACAGGTGCCATAAGGACTCTAGTGTTGAAAAATTTTGCAGAATTTACGCCAGGGTTTAGACAGCACTGACTGCTTTTTAAAATAGTTTTACATAAGAAATGAGTCTACAGTCATACTGACAGGGCTGGAATGACAACTGAAATGTAGATTAAATTTTTTAAAATTCATTGAAAGATCTATTAGATTCCCATGCAGGCTTACATTTACTGGTGTTGAATACTGTTTACGGACTTCATGCAGTGACATGGACAGCTGGAACAGGGATTCTATTTCTGTAAAATGATTTCTAGATTAATACCATGATGCATACAAGACTGTTTGTGGTTTGCTAAGAGGTGTTTCATAATGAATTACTTATGCTCATACTTAATGTGCAGGAAAATCACTTGAACTGTTCGAGAAAAATGATTTCCAAATTCATTACAAGAATTATTAGATTTTCGTGTTTGCTAAGTGTACTGGTGTTATATAATAACAGGGATTCTAGAATTTAATGTGAACTGCTAAATTCATGCCAGGTCTGATAGGATACTAACAGTGCTTTTGCTAATTGTTTTTCATAATGAATTGTATTACATTTCTCTATATGGAATAGGGATTACATCTGACGAGTAGGATAATTTTCTCCAAATTGAAAGTGGAGCTAATCACATTGCAATGTTTGTTAGGTTAAGTAATGTTGAGCAATTTTTGACGACTTCATATTGACATTTGGTAAACTGCAAAAGGAGTCTACCGGTAGTCTTCATAAAGATTGCTAAAATCATGCCAGGACTTCCACAACACTGACAGTTATTTTGCTTGTTGGTTTTTTCATAAAAACTTATATTAGGCTCATATTTACAGAGCAATAATGACAACTTGAATGCAGTATAAATATTCTCCAAATTGCATGTAGGATTTTTTACTGTCTCATTTGTGTATAGGTGTAGTGATATTGAAAAATTTATGATGACGTCATAGTGACACGTGGACAGCTACAATAGGAACTCCAGTCCTGTATAGTGATTGCTAAATTGTTGCCAGTACGTATTGAACACCGATGGTGTTTTGGTTTATTGATTTTACACACAAAATCACAAAATCTCTCCATTACCGACTTAGCTCATGCATAAATATTTCCAATTGGAAAGAATTTAGAATTTTGAATAATTTACAGGGAAGTTATACCTGAAAGCTTGATTTGCAATTTAGAATTTTATTTCTCTCATTCATTTTTTATGTGTTTTTGCCTTGAAAATTTCTTGACGACTTTGTTCTCAGAGTTGTATAATTGCAATAAAGACTCTAGTGTTGGAAAATTTTGCAGAATTTACGCCAGAGTTTAGACAGCATTGACTGTGCTTCTTAAAATAGTTTTACATAAGAAATGACTCTACAGTCATACTGACAGGGCTGTATGACAACTGAAATGTAGATTAAATTTTTTGAAATTCATTGAAAGATATATTAGATTCCCATGCATGCTTACATTTATTGATGTTGAATAATGTTTGCAGACTTCATGCAGTGACATGGACAGCTGGAACAAGGATTCTATTTCTGTAGAATGATTTCTAGATTAATACCATGATGCATACAAGACTGATAGTGCTTTGCTAAGTGATATTTCATAATGAATTACTTAATATGCTCATACTTAATGTGCAGAAAAATCACTTGAACTATTGGAGAAAAATGTTTTCCAAATTCATTACAAGAATTATTAGATTTCCATGTTTGCTTAAGTGTACTGGTGTTGAATAATAACAGGGATTCTAGAGTTTAATGTGAACTGCTAGATTCATACCAGGTTTGATAGAATAGTGATGGTGCTTTTGCTAATTGTTCTTCATAATGAATTATATTGCAGTTCTCTTTATGGAATAGGGATTACACCCGATGAGTAGGATAATTTTCTCCAAATTGAAAGCAGAGCTTATAACATTGCAATGCTTGTTAGAATTTTTGACGACTTCATACTGACACTTGGTAAACTGCAAAAGCAGTCTAGTCTTCATAAAGATTATTTATTTACTTTTTTTTTATATGATATGCATAAATCACTTCGTGACTTAAGACGGACGGCGCTTATTCCGTCAGATCCCGGCCAACTAGTCACTCATAACAAGTGCACCTCAGCACATGTGTGGACTTCAGTTCTACGTTCATAGACATCTATGACGTAGTGCAGAGGGTGGCCACTAGAGAGAACCCAAGAGTTTGAACTTAAACTGAGACGATTCGGTCCGACGCCGGGGTGGGTATGCGGTGTGGCTTAGTGGATAAAGCATCAGCATGTAGAGCTGAAAACCTGAGAGAATATTTCTCCGTTCCATTACTCTTTCATCGTATTCATAAAGATTGTTAAAATCATGCCAGCACTTCCACAACACTGACAGTTATTTTGCTTGTTGATTTTTCATAAAAACTTATATTAGGCTCATATTTACAGGGCAATAATGACAACTTGAGTTAGTATAAATATTCTCGAAATTGCATGTAGGATTTTTTACGGTCTCATTTGTGTATAGGTGTAGTGGTATTGAAAAATTTATGACGACATCATAGTGACACATGGACAGATGCAATAGGGATTCTAGTCCTGAATAGTGATCGCTAATTTCTTGTCAGGACTTACACAACATTGTGTCTTAATGACCCATTTCCATCACTATGTACTAAAACTCGAGTGATATAGTGATGGACCAGTATGCCCATCACTGTTTCTTATAGTTTTATATAATATAACTTGTTTATCATCCATATTTGTAGATCTTGATACGACAAATATATTATTTTAAAACTATTCCATACAGTGATGGGCACAGTGCCCATTACTAAATATTTGTAAGTGCCCATTACTAGTTCAATGATATAAAACTGATAGCCATTGGTAACTAGTCCTTCATGTTCAGTCTATTATTAATCGTAGGTTACAGCCAAAGTCGACTCTACAGTTCTATTTTTCTTTCAATCTCAAAACGCAAAATATTGGAAAAATTAATTAAAATTAAAGATTAGTTGATTTTATCTGTTGCACCAGTTCAGGATATTAACAGGATTGAAACTTCTGCTGAGAAGTTTGTGCTACCAAGATCAATATTGTAAAGATATATTAAGGGGCAGGACAAATCTATAATTTTTCTACCTCCTTTTAAAAATAATGCTTGGAACAGAAAGATATAAGCTTTCCTCCGAATTAGTGCTATTATTTCAGAGCAAATAGTACAAGGTTGACGAAGGCAAATTCAATTGTGGCTGAAAACAATCTAAGAAACGGTTTCTAAAACTGAATCAATCATAAAGGAGGAAAACCTTCACAAAGAAAGAATTTTTCAGCTATACTAAATGAAATTCTAAAGTCTCCGTAAAATCTTACATACTGAAAAATGGAATCTTAGCAACCAACCTTTTATGCTGGATTTCCAACAACATTGGCTTTACAAAATTATTAGAAAAAGAGTGCAATGGACTTGAAAATTCACAGATAAAAAACTGGCAAGGAGTTGCTGAAGGTAAGCCTAAAATTAAAAATATCTAGAACGAAATGAAACCTCCATAGAAACCGAAGAAATAATGATTTATAGCAGGAATGTAGTGGTAAAGGAATGAAAAAGATCAGCCATAAGAGATCGAAGAAATAGTTGAAAGAAACTTATGTAGTCAAAATAAAACTGAAACACTGTACAAAGCAAGTACTGGCAACGAACATTACCAGAGAGAAGGGTGTGTGGTAATATCAGCATTCAACAAGATAATTTACTAAAAAGACGCCAGAAAAAATCTCAACAGTCAAGAAAACGATACATTCAGATGACCATAAGTCCGTACATTTGAGGATTGCTTGGTATGGCCAGAAACTGGAAAAGCAAAATAAATGATAAAACTGAAAGATGCAATTCTAACTTCATTGAAATCGAGAACTCTTTTTAAGATTAGAAAGAAAAAAAAATAAGGCAGAAGAACAAAGAAAAAAGAGAGAGAAAACGAAAAAGGGAGATGAATAATGGAGGGAAAAAAGCTAAGTGTAAAAGAAGTGCTTAATAGACAAAACAAGTAACAGGTTTAGGAAAAGCTACTGAACTATCATTATTAAACTCTCGAGAAAGGTTACAAAGCACTAGTTTACTTGTGACCCTTTTATGTGACCAAACTTTTGAAGCAATTACTAGTGCTGTTATTGGTACAATCATATTAGAGAAGAAAAGACACTTCAGGTCAGAAGAGTCCAATAAACTGTTTTAATCAGGACTCTGTTAGAATGCGGCTGGTGTTTAAATAATAAGTGACATGATATTTCCTGAAAAAAATAAGTCTTAAAGTGTTCCATAAGGAGTGTCTTCAAGAAAACGTCAGGTGATGATAATTCACAAAAGAGAATGTGTACTTTTACAAGAAAAGTGTAAGAAAATTTTATTAGGAAAAAAGTGTAAATGAGTAGGATTATAGATTGCTGTAAAACAGTTTGGATTATAATTACAGCATTAATAGAGTGAGGAGTATCATTAATAGAGTGAGGAGTATCCCAGATGTTGGAAACATAAAATAACCTCAATTTAGAAGTAATTGTCTCAGTTTTATATTATAATATTGTTGTGCTCATCACTGTATATCAAAGTGCCCAAGTTAGATGCTCGACTGCCCATCACTATGTTTTTCTTCCATTTCAACATTGGTGTAATTTGGAAAGGATCAGACATATTATTGTCAATTATTTCTTGTGACAAACAATAGTAAATATATTTAGGAGTTTATTGAAAAAAATTAGAACGATATCTTAGAAAATTGCATGTTTTCTACCTAATATTTGTTTTAATGCACCTTAAAGTGCCCATCACTATAGCCTTTACCCTACAGAATCACAAAATCTACAATATGAAGAGTTCGCGGGAAAAACGATGAATGTCACATTTCTGTTAAGGATTATATAATGATCTAATTGAGTCTATAACTGCAAGATGTAGTGCAGTTTCTATAGAAAATAAAGGAAAGGATTACTGTATTCGTGGTGATAATTCTCCTTTTTACCATTTTTCATAAGAACAACATTAAATTTCGTAGTGATCCATTGAATTAGATAATGACATCAACCTTAACAAAACTGTGACATTTATCATTTTCCCCCCGAACTCTTCATATATGAAGCGCCATTACCGAGTTAGCTTATGCATAAATGGAAAGAATTAGAATTTTAATTCTGTCATGCCTTTTTTTTTTTTAGGTGTTTTTGCCTTGAAATATTTTTAACGACATTAGTCTCATAGTTGGACCTCTAAGTAGAAAGTAGAGCTAATAGCATTGCAATACTCGTTAAATTAAGTGTCGTTGAGCAATTTTTGACGACTTGATACTGACACTTGGTAAACTGCAATAGGGGTCTAGCCTTTCATAAGGATTTATAAATTCATGTCAGGAAGTACACAACACTGACGGTTATTTAGATGACTGGTCTTCTATAATAACTTATTTTAGGCTCATATTTACAGGGCAGGAATGACAACTTGTGTGTAGTATAAATATTCTCCAAATTTCATCAAGATTTATTACATTCTCATGTTTGTAAAGGTGTAGTGGTGTTGAAAAATCTTTGATGATATCATAGTGACACATGGACAGATGATGTGATGGAGATTCTAGTTCTGAATAGTGATTGCTAATTTCTTGCCAGGACTTATACAAGACTGACAGTACTTCCTTTTGGTGACTTGAAATAAAATATTACTTAATCTGCAAACCATAAACCTGCTTTACCAACTGAGTTATTTCATAAATGTTTAGAATTGGGAACAAAAATTGAACTGTAGGTCTGAAATGTTTTGTTAGTTGCTTTTGCTCTGGAAAGTAATTGATGACTTTATTCTCACACTTGCACAGCTGTAGTGAGGACTCTAGTGTTGCATTAAAGTGGAAAAAAATTAGCGGGGCTTTATACAGCATTGATATTGCTTTTTTAAGGTGCTATATATGACAAATGAATCTAAACTCCTTCTATTAGGACAGGAATGACAAGTGAAATATAGAATAATTTTTTTCCAATTTCATAGCAAAATCTATTAAATTCCCAGTACTTGGTAAACTGCAATTGTTAGGAACATGTCTTGTATAATAATTGACAAATTCGTGCCAGGACTTGTACAGCACTGACAGTTTTTAATTTATTGATTTTTGATAATAACTGACTTCCTGCTCCTACTTACAGGGCAGGAATGACGACTTGGGTGTAGTATAAATATTCTCCGAATTTGATATAAGACTTATTGCAGTCTCAGGTATTTATAGGTGAAATGATGTTAAAATTCTTTGACCAAATGTTAGTGACAGACGGACAGCTGCAATAGGAATTCTATTTCTGTATAGTGATTGCTAAATTCTTGCCAGGACTCATATAACTCTGACAGTGCATTTTTCTGCTGATATTACACAAAAATACCTT
>JAJSOF020000005.1:155282905-155361300 GCA_025594305.2 Periplaneta americana | reverse complement strand
AGAAGAGCTGCCATCTATTTCTCCAGAATGTGCCATACAACAGAACAGCTCATCGGGAGAAATTAATTCTTCGGATTTCACTTGGAAATACCCGCTTAAATCTATATCAAGACCTGCAAATTGAAAATGCACTTCGCAGTTGAGAATTCCTCTGCCAGAAGTTTTTAAAATTACCGATAAAACGGGTTATCAGTAAGAAAAGTAGCGGCAATTGCCTCGGCAGTGTTAGAAGATCTTAAACTAGTATCTAAAGAGGACGAAAGCAAATTAATACATAAAAGGAAAATTCAACGAGAGGTAAAGAAAAATTGTAGTGCTGTCTTTAGGAACGAATTAGAAGAAACAAAATTTCCCCAGGTTATTTATTTCTATGGAAAGAAAGAAGTCGATAGCAGCCACTTCCCTGTGGTGAGTTACTGGTTGTTACAGTCTGTAAATATTGTTAAGAGTTCTGTTCAGTTATGTGGGTACTTAAGTAATATTAACATTTTTAAAGTACGTAACAGAAAATTAAAAAAATATATATTAATATTACAGTATGTAGCAAGCAAAGAACTGCGAAGTTATTTAAATGTCATCATCATCATCATCATCCTTCACGAATTAGGCCTCTGTAGACCTGTTTCGGCCCCATCTAGCAGTCTTCTTAACGGTCTTCCTGGTCGACGATGTCCTCTAGGTTTATATTGCATCATAATTTTTGGGATTCTTGAATTTTCCATTCTTCTTACATGATCTAGCCAATTGAATTTGTATCTGGTGATTTTTTCTTCTACTGACTCTACTTCTAATTGTTCTAAAATTTCTTCATTCCTTTTTCGGTCTAAAAGAGTATATCCTGCTGTTCTCCTGAAAAATTTCATTTCCGTTGCTTTGATTCTGTTCATGTCTTTTTCTTTAATGTCCAAATCTCGCTTCCGTATAGAAGGGTGGGTAATGCTAGTGTATTATATATTTTTATTCTTGTAGATTTTTGTACTAATTTAGCTTTTAATGTATTGTTTATTATTCCTAGAATTTGTGTAAATTTGGTAATTTTCTTGTTCACATCTTTTTCATTTTGATAAGATATTTCACAACCCAGATAATTGAAATTTTGCACTTGTTCGAGGCATTGGTTATTGTGTATTATCTTACTTCTCACTGGGTCTTGTCCTAAAAGTGCCATTACTTTTGATTTTTGTGCTGAAATTTCCATCCCAAAATCTTTTAATATTTCATTTAATGTATACAATCCTCTTTGTAAATTATCCTCTGAATTGGAAATTATGACTTGATCATCGGCATAGAGTAAGGTATTTAATGTTAGAGCACTGGTTATTTTGATTCCTGATGTGTAGATTTGGTTCCATTTTAAAATAATTTCATTTATATAAATATTAAATAAAGTTGGTGATAGTGGACAACCTTGTCGAACTCCATTATTAACTAATTTTCTTTCGGATATACAGTTATTTATTTTGACACTTATTTTGCTGTCCGTGTAAATTTCTATTATATTTTGGAATAGCAAATTTGGAATATTTTTTTCTTGTAATATGTCGAATAAAAGGTCTCTTCGGACTTTATCAAAAGCTTTCACAAAATCAATAAAAGCTATATGGGTTTCTAAATTAAATTCTCTTCTTTTTTCCAACAATAGTTTGATACTAAATAATGGATCTACACATGATCTTCCTTTTCTAAAGCCATTTTGACACTCCAGAAGGAAAGTTTCAGCATGTTTTTTTAATTTTTCATTTAAAATCCTACTAAATATCTTATAACATGTGTTGAGGATACTAATCCTCTATAGTTTTCAACATTCTGTTTATCTCCTGTTTTATATATGGGAATAATTACACTATTTTTCCATTCTTCCGGTAAAGTGGCAGTCAGATATATTCTGTTTAGAAATCTTAGTATTCTTTCTTGAAATAGATCTCCTGCATATTTATACAATTCTGAATTTAGGTTATCTTCTCCAGGTGATTTACTATTTTTCGTCTTCTTTAATGCTTCTTGTAGTTCTTCTTTTGTAATGCATTGTTCATCTGGGTTTTTGTGTCCCAGAATTTTGAATCAAAAGTAGGATTGTTCCATAAGTTTTTGTAAAAGTCTAGGAATGTTTCTATTTTGGGGCAAGGGTTTATCTTGGCGGATTCCTTTATGTCTCTGTTCATGTATTTTAAAATTTTATATGTATTGGGTTTCATTTTATAAATGTCAGCTTCTAAAAAAGATATAAACTCTTTCCATGATTGCCTGTGTCGTTTTCTAATTTCTCTGTTAGCTATCGCCCTTTTATGTTTATAATCTATTTCATCATTAACGGATTTTGTTTGAAGGTATTTTCTATAAGCTATATTTTTATTTTTATGATCTCCTTAATTTCATCATCCCAAGATCTTAATTTTTTTCTTTTGTGTGAAAGCCTTATATTTTCCGATGCTCTCCGTGATATTTGAGTTTTAATATTTTCCCATTCTTTGTGAATGTCTTCATCTTCAGGTATTTCTAACATTTTTTGTTCAAGTCTTTTTGATAAAGCCAGCGTACACTGTCGTCATGGATTAATCTAATTTTGTAACGCATTATTTCTTTTTGGGGGCATTTATCTTTGTTAAATGTAGCCATCTTGGTGTATATCTCACTTTTGCTAATACAAGGTAATGATCTGATCCAATGTCACTTCCTCTGAAGACCTTGACATCTAAAAATAATTCGGATAATTTTCTATTTGCTATAAAATAATCTATGATAGATTTTGAGCCACGTGCTGACCATGTATACATATGAATATCTTTATGGTTGTAAAATGAATTCATGATTTTCATTTCATTGTATAATACAAATATTTAAATGTAGATTAGGATAAAATTCTTAAAATTTAAAGCTAAAGTGCCCCGGCTAGAAATTTTCGTATGAACACAAAATTTGGTAGAGACAATAATTAACCCATAAGACAACTTTTTAGACCCCCACTTTTTTAATTTCTTAAAAAAAAATTTAACCACCGATTTCGATACACCCTAGTGCACATAAATGCCACAACTTCAATGATTTAAATGTTAAAAAAATACAATAACAGGCATGCTAAAGGTGTTTTGTTAAACAAAAAACAGAAGTAAGATCGACACACCAAAAGCCTAAACTAACCTCACCTACCTTCTCACAAATTTCCATACATCAGAACTAAGAAAAATGCAAGTTGGATGTTTCAGTGTCCTGTCCTGTAGAAAGGTCCGTGTACGTCAGCATCCCATGCTACAGATGCCCAACACTGTACCAGTGCACCACATGGACCCATAGGCGGAGTTGTGCGGGGGCATGGGGGCACAGTCCTCCCAGACTTCACCGAAACAGTTCTCTCTCCGCCTATGCATGGACACAGGCCTGTGGCTCTAACTTGTGGACTTCTGCATCATAGCTAACAATGCTGTGAGTATTGCATTATCTGACCGGAATATTTGTCATAACCAACCAATGCACCAAATTTGATTTGTTACCCCTTATATAGAACAGCAGAATCAACTGGTGTACTGCCTGAACGGTGCTTTCTATAGCAACAGCGAAGCCTTTTTTGTCGAAATTGTGGAAATTGTCTCCCTGCTCACCCGATTCCAATCCCATTGAAAATGTACAGCCAGATGTGAAAAAAGGAATGATGTCGAAGTGGTCTATAAATCAACGCAGGACAAAGGACGCCTTGTGGCTCAAATTCAAGAAGCCTGGGATACAGTATCGACATTTGATTTCATCCATGCTTCGAAGATTCAGGCAAGTACTTCGACCTGGCAGGTCACATACTCATTATTAGAAGAATGTTTTTCTTTTTTTTTTTCATAAAGACTATTTATTTTTGTTGGAATTTGTTCCTTCATTATTTATTTTCATTAGTATTAGATGGAAAAAAAGCTTATCTTTCGTTTTTGTGTGTGCACATCAATGCCAAAACTTCAATGATTTAAATGTTTTTAAAAATACAATAACCGGCATGCTAAATGTGTTTTGTTAAATAAAAATAGAAGTAAGATGGACACACCAAAAGTCTAAACTAACCTCACCTAACTTCTCACATATTTCCATACATCATAACTAAGAAAAATGCAAGTTGGAAGTTTCAGTGTCGTGTCCTGTAGAAACGTCCGTGTACGTCAGCATGCCATGCCAAAGATGTCCAACACTGTACCAGTGCATCACATGGACCTATACGCGGAGTTATGGGGGCATGGGGGCACTGTCCTCCCAAACTTGGCCGAAACGGTTCTCTCTCCGCCTATGCGTGGACCCAGGCCTGTGGCTGTAACTGGTGGAGTTCTCCATCATAGCTAACAATGCTGTGAGTATTGCATTGTATGACCGGAATTTGTAGTGTTGGAATATTTGTCATAACTGGCCAATGCACTGGATTTGTTTTGTTACACCTTAGGTAGAACAGCAGAATCAACTGGTGTACCGCCTGAATGGTGCTTTCTATAGCAACAGCGAAGCCTTTTCTGTCGAAAATGTGGAAATTGTCTCCCTGCTCACCCGATTCCAATCCCATTGAAAATGTACGGCCAGAGGTGAAAAAAGAAATGATGTCGAAGTGGCCTATAAATCAATGCAGGACAAAGGACGCCTTGTGGCTCAAATTCAAGAAGCCTGGGATACAGTATCGACATTTGATTTCATTCATGCTTCAAAGATTCAGGCAAGTACTTCGACCTGGCAGGTCACATACTCACTATTATAAGAATGTTTTCCGTTGTTTTTTCATATAAGACTATTTACTTTTGTTGGAATTTGTTCCTTCATTATTTACTTTCATTAGTAATAGATGGAAAAAAAGCTTATCTTTCCTTTTTGTGTGTGCACATCAATACCAAAACTTCAATGATTTAAATGTTAAAAAGATATAATAACCGGCATGCTAAAATGTGTTTTTTAAAAAAAATAGAAGTAAGATGGAAACACCAAAAGTCTAAACTAACCTCACTTAACTTCTCACAAATTTCTATGCATCAGAACTAAGAAAAATGCAAGTTGGAAGTTTCAGTGTCGTGTCCTGTAGAAACGTCCGTGTACATCTGCATGCCATACCACAGATGCTCAACACTGTAACAGTGCATCACATGGACCCAAAGGCGGAGTTATAGAGGGCATGGGGGGCAATGTCCTCCCAAACTTGGCCGAAACGTTCTCTCTCCGCCTATGCGTGGTCCCAGGCCTGTGGCTGTAACTGGTAGAGTTCTCCATCATAGCTAACAATGCTGTGAGTATTGCATTGTGTGACCGGAATTTGTAGTGTTGGAATATTTGTCATAACCAACCAATGCACCGGATTTGTTTTGTTACCCTTAGGTAGAACAACAGATTCAACTGGTGTACCACCTAGATGGTGCTTTCTATAGCACGCAACAGCGAAGCCTTTTTTGACGAAAATGTGAAAACTGTCTCCCTGCTGAACTGATTCCAGTCCCATTGAAAATGTACGGTCACAGGTGAAGAAAGAAATATGTCGAAATGGCCTGCAAATCAACGCAGGACAAAGGACGCCTTGTTGCTCAAATTCAAGAAGCATGGGATACAGTATCGACATTTGATTTCATCCATGCCTCGAAGATTCAGGCAAGTAATTCGACATGGCATGTCACATACTCTCTATTAGAAGAATATTTTTTTTTGTTTTTTCATATAAGACTATTTATTTTTGTTGGGATTTGTTCCTTCATTATTTATTTTCATTAGTATTAGGTGGAAAAAAAAAAAGGTTACCTTTCGTTTTTGTGTGTGCACTTCAATGCCACAAATTCAATGATTAAAATTAAAAAAAATACAATACATGGCATGCTAAATGTGTTTTGTTGAATAAAAATAGAAGTAAGATGGACTAAACACCAAAAGTCTAAACTAACTTCACCTAACTTCTCACATATTTCCATACATCATCAGAACTAAGAAAAATGCAAGTTGGAAGTTTCAGTGTCGTGTCCTGTAGAAAAGTCCATGTACGTCAGCATGCCATGCCACAGATGCCCAACACTGTACCAGTGCATCACATGGACCTATAGGCGGAGTTATGATCTGAGGCATGAGGAGGCACATTCCTCCCAAACTTGACCGAAACGCTTCTCTCTCTCTGCCTATGCGTGGACCCAGACCTGTGGCTCTAACTTGTGGACTTCTGCATCATAGCTAACAATGCTGTGAGTATTGCATTGTTTGACCGGAATTTGTAGTATTTGAATATTTGTCATAACCGGCCAATGGACATGATATGTTTTGTTACCCCTTAGGTAGAAAGCAGAATCAACTGGTGTACCACCTAGATGGTGCTTTCTATAGCACGCAACAGCGAAGCCTTTTTTGACGAAAATGTGGAAACTGTCTCCCTGCTCACCCGATTCCAATCCCATTGAAAATGTACGGCCAGAGGTGAAGAAAGGAATGATGTCGAAGTGGCCTGCAAGTCAACGCAGGACGAAGGACGCTTTCTGGCTCAAATTTAAGAATCCTGGGATACAGTATCGACATTTGATTTCATCCATGCTTCGAAGATTCAGGTAAGTAATTCGACCTGGCAGGTCACATATTCTCTATTAGAAGAATGTTTTTTTTTTTTTTTCATACAAGACTATTTATTTTTGTTGGGATTTGTTCCTTCATTATTTATTTTCATTAGTAATAGATGTAAAAAAAAGCTTGTCTTTCGTTTTTGTGTGTGCACATCAATGCCACAACTTCAATGATTTAAAAGTTAAAAATATACAATAACCGGCATGCTAAAGGTGTTTTGTTAAATAAAAATATAAATAAGATGAAAACACCAAAAGCCTAAACTAACCTCACCTAACTTCTCACATATTTCCATACATCAGAACTAAGAAAAATGCAAGTTGGAAGTTTCAGTGTCGTGTCCTGTAGAAACGTCCGTGTACATCTGCATGCCATACCACAGATGCTCAACACTGTAACAGTGCATCACATGGACCCAAAGGCGGAGTTATAGAGGGCATGGGAGGGGGCAATGTCCTCCTAAACTTGGCCGAAATGGTTCTCTCTCCGCCAGGGCTGTGGCTGTAACTGATGGAATTCTGGATCATAGCTAACAATGCTGTGAGTATTGCATTGTCTGACCGGAATATTACTTCTTTGTAGTATTGGGATATTTGTCATAACGGACCAATGCACCGGATTTGTTTTGTTACCCCTTAGGTAGAGCAACAGATTCAACTGTTGTACCGCTTGGGCAGTGCTTTCTGTAGCACACAACAGCGAAGCTTTCTTTTTGACGAAAATATGGAAGCTATCTCCCTGCTCACCCGATTCCAATCACATTGAAAATGTACAGTCACAGGTGAAGAAAGGAATGATGTCGAAATGGCCTGGAAATCAACGCAGGACAAAGGACGCCTTGTGGCTCAAATTCAAGAAGCCTTGGATACAGTATCGACATTTGATTTCATCCATGCCTCGAAGATTCAGGCAAGTAATTCGACCTGGCAGGTCACATAATCTCTATTAGAAGATTTTTTTGTTGTTTTTTTCATATAAGACTATTTATTTTTGTTGGGATTTGTTCCTTCATTATTAATTTTCATTAGTATTACATGGAAAAAAGAAAAGCTTACCTTTCGTTTTTGTGTTCACATCAATGCCAAAATTTCAGTGATTTAAATTTAAAGAAATACAATAACCTGCAAGCTAAAGGTGTTTTTTAAACAAAAAATAGAAGTAAGATGGACACATCAAAAGCCTAAACTAACCTCACCTAACTTCTCACAAATTTCCATACATCAGAACTAAGAAAAATGCAAGTTGGAAGTTTCAGTGTCGTGTCCTGTAGAAAAGTCCGTGTACGTCAGCATGCCGTGCCACAGATGCCCAACACTGTACCAGTGCATCACATGGACCTATAGGCGGAGTCATGTGGGGGGCATGGGGCACACAGCCCTCCCAAACTTGACCGAAACAGTTTTCTCTCCGCCTATGCATGGACCCAGGCCTGTGGCTGTAACTGGTGGACTTCTGCATCATAGCTACCAATGCTGTGAGTATTGCATTGTCTGACCGGAATTTGTAGTGTTGGAATATTTGTCATAACTGGCCAATGGACAGGATTTGTTTTTTTTAACCCTTAGGTGTACCGCCTGGGTGCTTTCTATAGCACATAACAGCGAAGCCTTTTTTGACGAAAGTGTGGAAACTGTCTTCCTGCTCACTCGATTCCAATCACATTATAAATGTATGGCCAGAGATGAAGAAAGAAATTATGTGGAAGTGACCTGCAAGTCAACGCAGGACAAAGGATGGCTTGTGGCTCAAATTCAAGAAGCCTGGGATACAGTATCGACATTTGATTTTATCCATGCCTCGAAAGTTCTGGCTAGTAATTCGTCCTGGCAGGTCACATACTCTCTATTAAAAGAATTTCTTTTCCGTAAAGACCCTTTATTTTTGTTGGGATTTGTTACTTCATTAGGGCTATTTATTTTCATTAGTATTAGATGAAAAAAATAAAAAAAAAAAAAACTTATCTCTCGTTTTTGTGTGTGCACATCAATGCCACAACTTGAAAACAAAAAATGGAAGTAAGATGACGGCAGTATTCGACCCTACAACTTTACAATTAGTACACTAGCACTTCAGGACTTTAAACCCCACAGCCACGGGAAGACTAGGTCGAGTGTTTTTATGGGTATATTACACGTGATCTTTGTGCATGGGGAGACCGCAAAGGATCGAAGGAGAATATAAAACTTTCTAACACGAATCCAGCTTTATAAGAGTGCTTCCAAAGCCTGCTGATCTCTCATTAGTTTCTCGAGCCATAGCATATTCTTTGTCTTACAGTGTGCTATGGAAATTAGAAAATTTCGAGTTGGAATTTCAGTGTCACGTTCTATAGATAATCTCCTGGACGTCAATTTACCCACATGCTCTGTACAAGAATAGTTTTAATATTGATTGAAAACAGCTGTAATAATAATGAGATATAAACGGGTTGAATAATTAATACATTGGTTTATAGGTTAATTTGTTTGAGCAAAGAAGCATTAATTTGTGTTGGAATAGTTAATAATACTTTAAAACTGAAATAATAGGGTTAAAATGAATACTTTAAAGGTGTAAGATGGAGATTGATAACGTAACATTTCATTTCTTTCACTTAGTATATGCAAGACATACCAAAAGCCTAAACTGACCTAACATAATCTGTCAAGATTCGTATATGAAAGACATTTCAAAAGCATAGGTAGACATAAAGGCTCGGTGATGAGAAGTCTCTGAATGGTATGTATGGTATGTATGGAATGTATGGAAGGTATGTTATGGTATGGAAATGTGTGGTATGTGATGTGTGGTGTTGTATGGTGTATGTGTGGTATGTTATGGTTGTGTATGGTATGTATGAATGGTATGTATGTATGTATGTGTGTGGAAAAATTTGTGTGGTGTGGTGTGGTGTGTGTGGTTGTTATGGTTTGTATGGTATGTTGTGGTATGATGTATGTATTCACATGCAAATGATGTAAATGTGATGGATGTGATTTACTCAATATGTGTGTAATGTGATGATCATGATTTTAAAATGATGTGGTATGGTTTGGTGATATGGTATTATCTAACATGTATGCCTATGTATTTATTCACATTGCAAATGAGTAAATACCTGGTGGCAGTGGTGACTAATTTTACTCAATAATGACAGTTAAAATAATAATGATGATGATGATGTGATGATGATATGATGATATATGATGATGATGATGATAATAATAGGAACGATCATGATTTTAAAATCAAATGTAGGAAACAAAGAACGAATTTCGACTTATCGATGATTATTAACACGTAAAGTACATATAATTTGGTCGGGACTTAGAAAATTGAACTGACGTAGGTAAATTCGATATCTAGAAGCAAAATTTTGATCCCAATATCTTGAATTCTATAGTGCCTGAGATGAACAGATATTCGTTTTGACGATAGTAGTTTAGTCTTCAGTACTGATATGTCTTGCTGAATGATAAGTACTGTGCTGTGTTCTGTGGGTGAAGTGTTCCAATTACTGGTCAGGCTAAAGAAGAACAAAGAGGCAGAAGAATTCCGGGAAGATGCTGAGTTCGGAGGTTACGAAACTTTTCCAGAAAGTTAGTGTCGGAGGTGAAGAGGGAAAGGATGCTGCCCAGATGTCGGAGATGCTGCAAGAGGAAGAAGAGGATGAAGAGGAGCTAACCACCCCTACCCTGATGTCCGGAGAAGATGCTGCAGTGTCGGAGGTGAAGAGGATGAAGGAGCTAACCACCCCTACCCTGATGTCCGGGGAAGATGCTGCAGTGTCGGAGGGAGGTGAAGAGGATGAAGAGGAGCTAACCACCCCCGCCCTGACGTCCGGAGAAGATGCTGCAGTGTCGGAGGTGAAGAAGATGAAGAGGATGAAGAGGAGCTAACCCCCCCTGATGTCCGGGGAAGATGATCAGTGTCCGGAAGAAGATGCTGCAGATGTCGGAGGTGAAGAAGATGAAGAGATGAAGAGGAGCTAACCACCCCCTGATGTCCGGAGAAGATTGCATGTTGTTTGAAGAAGATATTTTAGTTGAAGAGGTTTTTTTTTATTGACGTCCGGAGAAGATGATGCAGTGTATTTTAGATGAAGAGGATGAAGAGAGCTAATCATCCAACGCCCTGATGTTTGATGTCAGTGTCGGAGGTGAAGAAGATGAAGAAGCTGCTAACCAGCCATTTTAGTATTTATGTTTCAGTACCAGAGAGGAGAGTACCTGGTAGATGTCCGGAGAAGATGCTGCAGTGACGGCCTTATCTGACCAGGTTAAATAAATAAATAAATACTACTAAAATACCTGACGGCCTTATCTCTACCAGGTTAAATAAATAAATACTTAAAAGCAGATTGCCAGTACAGTACTTATCTTGTAAAACATAATCCTGTATGTACAGATAATCTTTGAAGGACATACAGTATGTTATTTTGTAATTTTCGAATGAAATTTCAATGACTCAAAATTTCTGTAAGTCAAACTATTTTTTTGGTCCCGTTGCGATTGGAGAAATCGAGGTCAGACTGATTATTATATAAGAGTAATAATGACACAAAAAATTTATATAGAAAATTAAACGAGTTAAAATTTGTTAAAAATTGGATGGCTGCAAAAAAATTACGTTTCAAAGATTTTATAAGAGTATTCATGAATATGTTCTATTAGAACATAGTATAATATTAATAAATATACCGTAATATGTATGTATGTATTTAATGCTCAATCAGATTGATTGAACACCATTTGGTTTCTGGCAGACCAGGTCAAAGTCCCCATAGAAGATTTAAAATTTACAAGTTTTTTTACAAACATTTAAATGTTCCCAATTCATAATAGAATTTTTCTCATTACAAATGACACACTGAGGTGATGGTAAAATACCCAGTTTATATAAATATTCTGCCAGGCAGTCGTGTCCTATCGAACCCGCGACCTTCCGGCTTTGTAGCATTATGTCCTAACCGCGACACTACCACGCGCCCCTCATTAACAATGTGTGTGTCATATATGCAGGTTGTAATGGAAAATTAGGTTATTTAACTGTCATTATTAATTATAATGAAGTTACTACTGCCAGTCGGTATTTGGTAATTTGCAGTGTAAATAAATACATACAGACTTAAAGCCTAAAGTAACCTCTCACAAATGCAAGTTGGAAGTTTCAGTGTCGAGTGCTATAGAAAAGTCCCTGAACGTCAGCCTGCCGTGCCCCAGATGCTCCATACAAGAATTTGACTGCCTTGCCCAACGCTGTGCAGATGTGTCACATTGACCCAGAGCTGTGGCTGTAATTGATGAAGTGCTGCATCGTAACTAACAAAGCTGTGAGTATTGCAGTGTCTTACCAGAATTTACTTCTGTGTACTACTGAAATTCTTGATGTAACTGGTCAACTACATTGCACCCGTTTTGTTTTGTTGCCTCTAATTGGGAAGAACTGCAATCAACTGCTGTATCACCTGGACTCAGGCTGCCATGTGTACCCAGAAAATATTTTGCAAAAGAATACCTCTGCAAAAGAAAGAAAAATATCTCCGCAGAAGAAGAAGAATCTCTTGAAGAAGAATACACCAGAGAAGAATACCTGCGCAGAAGAATGCCTCCGCAGAAGAATACCTCTGCAGAAGAAAGAAGAATATCTTCGCAGAAGAAAGAAGAATATCTCCGCAGAAGAAGAATACCTCCAGAGAAGAATATGCGCAGAAGAATACCCCAATGCTGTAGCTATAAAGAATGGAGTTCTGCATCAGAACTAAAGAAGCTGTGAGTATTGCTGTCAGAAGAAAGAAGAATTTACTTCTGTGTACTATTGAAAGTAAGAAGAATACCCGTTTTGTTTTGTTGTTTCAGGAAGAAGAAAGAAGAATGCCCCAGACTCCGTAGAAGAAAGAAGAATACCACCGCAGAAGAAAGAAGAATACCACCCAGAAAAGAATACCACTGCAGGAAGAATACCTGCCCAAGAAGAAGAATACCTGTGCAGAAGAATGCTCTAGAAAGATAGAATGCATCAATAACTAACGCCTCTAAGGAAGAAAGAAGAATCAGTGTCTTACCAGAAGAACTCTGCAGAAGAAGATGTGAAAAGAATATGTTCTGCAGAAGAAAAAGAATATACCAGAATTTTGTTTTGAAGAAAGAAGAATATGTTCTGCAGAAGAAGGAAGAAAGAATATCTGGACGTCATGCAGAAGAAAGAAGAATATCTCCGCAGAAGAAAGAAGAATACCTCCGCAGAAGAAAGAAGAATACTGCAGAGAAGAATACCTCCAGAAGAATACCTGCGCAGAAGATGCCATGCAGAAGTCGACCCAATGCTGAAAGAAGAATAATTGATGAAGAAAGAAGCATCATAACTAACAGAAGAAAGAAGAATATTGCAGAAGAAAGAAGAATATCTCGCAGAAGAAAGAAGAAATCCTTGTTGTAACTGTTCAACTACATTTCATTCCAAGAAGTTTTGTTGTTTCTAAGGAAGAACTGAAGAAGAACTGTTTTGAATAGATGCTTCGCAGAAGAAAGAAGAATACCCGCAGAAGAAAGAAGAATATCTCCGCAGAAGAAGAGAAGAAGAAAGAATATCTTCGCAGAAGAAAGAAGAATATCTCCAGAGAAGAATACTTCCGCAGAAGAAACTTTCGGAGAAGAATATCTCCGCAGAAGAATACCTACCCAACGCTGAAGCAAATGCGTCACGTCGAGCCAATGTTGAGTTCTCCATCGTAACTAACAAAGCTGTGAGTATTGCAGTGTCTTACCAGAATGTTACTTCTGTGTACTACTGAAGTCCTTGTAACTGTTCAACTACATTTCACCCGTTTTGTTTTGTTGTCTCTAAGGAAGAACTGCAGAGTCAACTGGTGTACCACCTGGACGTCAGGCTGCCGTGCCCCAGGTGGTCCACGGAAGAATATCTCCGCAGAAGAAAGAAGAATATCTCCGCAGAAGAAAGAAGAATATCCGCAGAAGAAAGAAGAATATCTTGCAGAAGAAAGAAGCAGAAGAAAGAAGAATATCGACCGCAGAAGAAAGAAGAATATCACCACAGAAAGAGTTCTGCATCATACTAACAAAGCTGTGAGTATTGCAGTGTCTTACCAGAATGTTACTTCTGTGTACTACTGAAGTCTTTGTTGTAACTGTTCAACTACATTTCACCCGTTTTGTTTTGTTGCCTCTAAGGAAGAACTGCAGAGTCAACTGGTGTACCACCTGGACGTCAGGCTGCCGTGCCCCAGGTGGTCCACAGAAGAATATCTCCACAGAAGAAAGAAGAATATCTCCGCAGAAGAAAGAAGATCTCCGCAGAAGAAAGAAGAATATCTCCGCAGAAGAAAGAAGATCTCCACAGAAGAAAGAAGAATACCTCTGCAAAAGAATATCTCCGCAGAAGAGTACCTGCAGTAAATTTCGAAAGAATTCTGTGAGTATTACAGTGTCTTACCAGAATGTTATTTCTGTGTACTCTTGGTATATTTGTAATATCTGACCAACTACAGTTCACCTGTTTTGTTTTGTTTTGTTGTAGAATCTCTGGTAGAATTGTAGAATCAGCTGGTATACAATCCTGAACGTCAGCCGTGTCCTAAATGCTCCACACAAATACCTGGTGAATGCAGAACAATGCCTGTAACCGATGGACTTCTGCATCAGAGAGGACAGTGCTGTGAGTAGTACAGTGTCTTGCAAGAATGTTACCTCTGTGTACTATTGGAATATTTGTTATAGCTGTCCAAATATAACGCATCCGTGTTGTTTCGTTACCTCTCAGGTAGAATCGCAGAAAACTTGTTGTACAACCTGGACATCAGCTTGCCGTGTCCCATGGTCAAAAAAGAATTAACTGCCTGCTCAACGTTGTGCAAAGTGCGCTACATGAACCCAGAGCTGTGGCTGTGACTGTGACTGGTGGAATTTGGATCACAGCTCGCATGACTGTGAGTATTACGATGTCTTACTAAAATGTTACTTCAGTGTACTATTGGAATATTTGTTATAGCTGTCCAAATATAACACATCCGTGTTATTTCGTTATCTCTCAGGTAGAATCGCAGAAAAACTTGTACAACCTGGACATCAGCTTGCCATGTCCCATATGGTCCGTACAAGAATTAGACTGCCTGCTCAATGCTGTGCAAAGTGCGCTACATGGACCCAGAGCTCTGGCTGTGACCCAACTGGAATTTGCATCACAGCACATACGACTGTGAGTATTTTGATGTCTTACTAAAATATTACTTTGTGTACTATTGGAATATTTGTTGTAACTGACTAAACCTCTATGAAACACCTGCGAGCTACATAGTTTTGGGACATGGGTATATTCCTGGGGGAAGAGATTTGAGAATATTCCGGATGTTTTTGGGAATATTCTCAAACTGAGATTTTTTCACTATTAATAATTTTCTTTACTCTGGCAAATGTTGTATGTTAACCAAAGGGCAGCATACAATGTAGTGAGTAATAACAGTAAGCATTCGATAATTCCCGCATTTCATCAGGAAAGTTTTGAACCTCCACTTGTTAAGGAATGAATGAGTCTGTTATCTGGCAAGAAGCAGATTTACAGACTGACACATTTGAAAACACAATGCAACAGTTGGGTTTTATATTTATTAAAATAATACTTCTGAAAGCAAAATATAAATCTATCCCTTTTCTTTATTTGCTGCCAAGATAGCAGCTATGTTTGCATTTGGGAACATTTTTATCCTGAATTAAAATTAAAATAAAATAAAAGTAATATGATAATAATAATTGGAAAATAATAATAATAATGATCCCTTAAAAGACGAAAATAAGAATAATGGATAATAATGATTAATAATCATTATATGATCCTAAAAATTAAGAAAACTGAAAACTATAACTTTTAAACTTAAAATTTCCAGATTATTATAATTTATGAACAGTTTAGTGAAAGAAGAAACTTTCTTGGACACCACCATTGATCAGATACGGACAGAACTCAGGATTTGGACAGATTTTTGATGCTACCAACTGTGTAATTAGAAATAATGATAAATTTAACTCTCGTTATCGGACATGATAATCAGTTTGCAGACACGGACAGTTTTTTAGACTGATTTATCCTAAAGCTTGCTTTATCTTTAGGACAGAACTTGGATTTCAATTGAAAGTAAAGTCAAATTTTGTTATTAAAAGTGGAAAATTTAATTTTGAATCACATATTTTTTTTCAGATTCACTGTACATAAATTTTTAAGTTGCTTAGGATGAAGGAAGACAATAAGGATAAATAGGTTACCAATAGCCCATCTGGCTATTTTTTGAGCTGTTTTAGTAGTTGGAGGTGGAATAAACAATAGTCATAAAATTATAAAGGTTCTGATGGGTCCAATTCGATTTGGATCTTTGAAATTGTATTCAAAACTTGCCTAGGCAGTTAGAATGTAGGATTAATGCATTCATAGTAAACAATTTTGAGATTGTCACAGGAAAAGTTTTGAACCTAACTTGTAAATTAATAAATGAGGTGTTATTGGAAGAAGCGAATTTACAGACTGACAAAATTTGAAAAAAATGCAATGTTTGGACAGTACTTATTTTTTTTTCGATCTTATCTATTAGTTAAAGTTGCAAGATAAAAATTTTGCATTTGTAGGAATACTTATTTAGAATTAAATTTAAGTAATAATTTCAAAATAAAAGGATAATAATGCATAAAATTATAAATACTGTCAATAACGGAATAAGTCACGAAAAATAAAGAAAGGACATCTCAGATATTTGAAAACTTGTTACGTCCCTTCAATGTAGTAAAATTAGATTTCAGTATATATGTTTTCGACACAGTAAAAATTAAGATAAAATGGAAGAATATAAATTTTAAACTTAAATACCCAGAGTATATAGGTAAATTATAAACAGTTTAGTGAAACCTGAAGAATACTAAATTTTTGTCACACCATCATTGATAGATAAATGCCCCCTTTTTTCTCTTTGATGCTCCCTGTTTTTAGGGTTGTATTCAATACCATCACAACTCTCATCGGCATGATAACCAGTTTGCAGACTTTTGTAATTGAGGTGTCTTTTAGACTGACATCTATATTATATTTTATGTATTACTGTGTATTTTAATTCCAATCTGAAAAGCAAGTTTTTTCAAAAATTCAAATTGGTCTACAGGTATCGAACTAAGTTTCATTAGGATGACACCTCCAGTAAAATACTGTCGTATGTTGAAAATCAATCAGTATTTTTACTTTCGTAAATCATTATTTACAATGCTGTTGCTGTCAACGTCCAATAGTAGTTGGAGGTATGAAATTCTAATAATAAAATAGTAAATTATCAAAGGTTTTGGTGTCCCAGGTTCGATTCTGGATATTTCTCAGTGAATTTTTCCTTGAGGAAGAAAAATTGCCTCCAAGTCTAGAGTGTCAGGGTCTTTGTGCATTCATATTATACCTGATCATCTTTGAGATTTAGGGAGAAAATAATGGTGATGTAAAGAAATTAATTTTGAGGTGTTAATGGAAAGTGCATGTTTTTTTATTCTACAAAAATGTTTGGGCACTACATTTCTTCCAATGACATACACAAAATTTGCATATCAATATATGAAGGAGAGTCAAAAAGTAACCTTAATAATTGTTTTATTAATTGAATATGTAACAATAAGACTACAAACACTTGATCACTACAATGTTCAATGCAAGTGTTCCTGTTATACTATGTTGAAAAGTGATGAAGTGTTTGTAGTCTTATTGTACATATTCAATTAATAAAACAATTATTAAGGTTACTTTTTTTTTACTCTCCCTCGTATTTGTAGTCTATCAGATATGTAAATTTTGACTCATATCTCCATTTTTTTTGGTATGAGTAGGGATTCTGTTTTGGTGAACAAAAATGTTAAATTTCTTATATAATATGTATATTATTTCTTATTTTTGTAATGAGGTAACTTCTAGTGGTGTGTGTGTGAGATGCATTGTTGCTAGTATAGTCACTTAAAATCAGGGTAATTACTTTAGAGTAGGTCATTAAAAAGTTTTGTCAATGCCTCAAATTGAATACAGTTTGCTGGAGTTCATTAGAACCAAACGGATTATCTTTTTTGTAAGATCATTTAAATATATGAGGTAGCAAAGTAAGGAGTGTATGAGAATAGTATCCGATAAACCAAGAAAGAATTGGAGCTGCAGGGTCCTTGTCTTGGATTAGAGTGCATGTTAGAACTGTGTCTGAAGTCATTAAAAAGAGGACTCCAAAATTTTCTGGCCATTTATCGCCTATGTCAAAACTTTAAATTTGCACAATGGGAGCATCCATATCAGTGGTCAAAGTGGAGGTGGTTTGGTCCATATTCCACATTCACACCTTGACAGGATATGAAGTGCTGTGGATATTAGGCGTCAACTTGACAAAGAGTGTATTTTGCATGTAGATCCCTAATATTTGCAATGTCTCATATATCCTCCATCTTCTCTTTTGTAGTATCAGTCCCTTATTGTTTGTATCTTCTAACATGTCTGTGACTTTTTATTGTTGAATGTGGTGTTGTAATAGTACAGTGTTCTGACTGTGGTGTAATGGGAAATGTTTATTTTTTGCAGGGAGAAGCTGTCGTCACCTGGTCTGGATTTGGTAAAGTGTTACTCTTTGAAATATTAGTATCATTGTATTGTATTGTTTTGTATTTATTTACTTTCAACGATAGGTCAACAAATCATAATAGTACCGTACTACAAAGTCGTAATTCATAGTCGCAGTCTAGTTGAAATATACTCACTCGTTAGAAATCAGTTCTATAGGTCGCATTAGGAATCAGTTCTATAGGTAATATTCAGTATAAAATGTCATATGGACATGGATTCGATTATTTTGAAAATTATTTGTAAAAATTCGAACGTAATAATGTGAATCAGGCTTTGGAGTTGCATCATGATAGAAACATTGGAAAGTAAACTAAATGGAGGGTTGCGCATTGACGTGAAGTACGGAGGAAAAGGGGAAGATAGGTCAGGTGATTTTCAGCTTTTCAGGTACAGCCGTACCAAGGTACGGAATGCTACATGCACGCCATTCACATGCGTGCAGCCAAGTGCATCGAAATGGAAGGAGAAACATCTGCTTCCAAACTGAGGTATATTTATTTTGTGTTCCAAACTGTGGTATGTTTATTTTGTGCTCCAAACTGAGATATGTTTATTTTGTGATTACTGTAGTACAGTAGTTTGAATTAATATTTCTGTGTATTTTAAGTGCATAACTCTTAGTTCTACTCAAGGCTACTGTTACATTCGTAGGATTAGTGGGTTATTTTACGATGCTGTATCAACATCTTAGGTTATTTAGCATCTGAATGAAGTGAAGGTGATAATGCCGGTGAAATGAGTTCAGGGTCCAGCATCCATTCGTAGGATTCAATCAGCTGTAACTTCTTAACTGCCGATAATATAGGAACCATGTTCATATGACATTTATGCCAAAATGGCCTGTAGAACCGATTCCTAAAGCGCGGGTCATTAGACACGAATCACCCGGTATAGGCTACAGAAGTTTTAAGTTTGATTTTTTATAGGGAGGCTATTAAACATTGTTACTGCCATATAACTCACTCCTTTTTGATAGTACGATAGACTTGCCAATAAAGTAATTCTTTGACGAGTATTTATACTATGAACAGTTGAATTAGTTACAAGTGATACACGTGACTGTTATTTAAAAGCAAATTGCTTTCAGTTTTCTTTATAGAAAGAACAGAAAAAGAGAAGGTATTGTTGTGCTGCCAAACAACTATTTCTAGATTTTCACAGAAACACACAATTAAGCTTCCTTAATGCCACCTGTTTGTGTGCAGCAGTTTTTCCTACAAAAGTCACTTGCAGGATATGGAAAACAATATTATTCTAAAATGACAAATGGAGGACCATTACAAAGACAAGGACATTATAATGATCATGACAAAGAGATAAAGGACCACAAAAACATGCATATTTTCAAAGAACTCCCACTTTTGTCGTACAGATTCCAAAATAAAGACAATGAAAAAGACGACAAGAACTATGATAAATATTTTTCAATTTCCATAAGCACAATGACAAGGTCAACAAGCATCACAATTCTCATCACGACATATAGTTGATAATCACAAAAAAAGGACAATAAGAATAACTACAAGAACTACAATAAGAATGAGGACAAAGAGCATGAAAATCTTACAATAACAATGATGCGATTGACGACAAGAATTTTAATGATAAAAATTGCAATTCAACTCATAAAAGGCATTATCTACTGAGCTCGTTTTAAGTTTCACAATGAAAAATGACTTGACGTTGATGAATTAAACAGTATTACCAACTGAACCATTGCATTGTTAATATTTTCTTTACTAAGATTTTTACATTCCATGCTTTGTATGCTCTTTTTTTAAGTAATTATTCACTATTTCATACTCATACTTTGATGCTGTAATGAGGACTCTTGTTACCAGTTGCATATATTTGCAAAATTTTAATAAGGGTTTATACAAGACTGATTATTATTTTTTAAGTAACTTTCACATGAAAAAGTTTGATAAGGTTACACTAAATCCTATTTAGGGCAGAAGGGTGCTACCAGGTGAAAGTAGAAAATTTTTACCGGGGGAAACTGGCTTTCATGGCAAGATTTATTAGATTCCCTGTTTGATACTGATACTTAGACAGTGTTCAGCAGTAGCTTATATATTTTTTCAAATAATATGGAAGATTTATTAATCATGTATGTATTTGTAATGGTTTTGAATAATCGACTTCATTTGCTAAATTCATGCCAAAACTTACACAACACTGACAGAGCATTTTGATTAGTGATTTTCCATAAAAATTACTTCTACAACTCATATAATAGCTCAGGAATGATGTAGGTCATGTAATATACAAAGGGTAAATATTTTCGAAATACCATTCAAGATATCTTACATTCTCTTTTGTTTGAATGTTGTGTTTGGTGGAGTATTGAATTATTCTTTGAACTTCATACTGACTATTATAGTCAGCTGTAATGAGGATTCTAGAATCGAACCTGTTGATAAATTTGCAAAATTTTGCCAGGGTTTTACAACACTGACAGTGATTTTTTTCAAGTATTTTCATAAAAAACTCTTATTATTTTATAAAGCTCAATGATTAGAAATGGCAACTGAAGTGGAAAGAATAATTTTTTTCTCAATTTCATAGTAAAATTTATTATTTTAATGTTTCTTCATCTTACTGGTGTTTAGCAGTGCTATGGACGAATTCATTCAGATAATTAGACAGAGTCAATAGGGTTTCAAGTTTTGCATAATGATTGCTAAATTCACGCCAGGACTTACAAAACACTGACAGAGATTTTGATTAGTAATTTTCCATAATGAATTACTTCATGCTCATATCTATAGATCAGGAACGATGTATGGAATATAGTATAAATATTTTCGAAATACCATTCAAGATTTCTTACATTCTCATGCTTGAATAGATGAAATGGTACGGTATTGAATATTTTTGACGACTTCACTTACGTACCTTTTTAATTGACACATGGACAGGTGTACTGTGGACTCAAATCCTGGATAGTGGTTTTAAATTGATGCCAGTATTTAAACAACAATGACAGTGTTTAGTTTGCTGATTTTACATAAAGAAAAGACCCAATCTACAACTTACAAAGCTGCATTACCGACTGAACTCTTGCCTAAATATCTAAAATAGGAAAGAATTTATAATTTTCATTTTTTTATCCAACTTTTAACACTTATTATATCACTGATTAAATACTAATCTCATGCATACATATTTACAAGTAGAAAAATTTGGAATTGTAGGTCTCCAGCTTTTTTTTCTGTTGTTGTTGCTTTGAAAAGTAATTCACGACTTCGTACTAACACTTGGACGATTGCAATAAGGCCTCTAGTATTGCATAAATTCCAAAATTAAGCCAGGGTTTATAGAAGACTAGCAGTGATTTTTTAAGTAATTTTACTTGAGAACTGACTTCACACTCAATCTTATAGGGCAGGAATAAGAATTGAAGGGTAGAATAAATTTATTTCCATATTCATAGCAAGATTTATTAAATTCCCATGTTTACTTAAGTGTATTAGTGTTCAATAGTGTTTCACAACTTACTACAGATAATTGGACAGCTACAATAGGGATTGGAGCCTTCCATAATGATTGCTAAATTCATGTGAGTAGGCTACTTATAAAACACTGACAGAGATTTTGATTTTCCATGGTAATGATTTTTTTATGCTCATACTTATTGAGCTGGATTGATGTATGCAATGTAGCATAAACATTTTCCAAGTTCCATAAGATTTATTACATTCTCATGTTTGTATATGTATAGTGTTGTTGAATAATCTTTGACGACTTCATACTGACACATGGACAGCTGCAATAGGGACTCTAGTCTTGCATAGGGATTGCTGAATTTAAGACAGGACTTATACAACACAACAGTGCATTTGTTTCTAGATTGTACATAAAAAATGACAATCTACAACTCATAAAGCTGCATTACCGACTGAGCTCATCTTACATTTCTACAATGGGAAGGAATGTGGAATTGTTGTCTCCCATGCTTCTTTTTTTTTTTTGTGTTATTGCTTTGAATAGTAGTTCATAACTTCATACTCACACTTAGACAGCTGCAATGTAGACTCTAGTGTTGCATAAATTTGCAAAATTTAAGCCAAGCTTTATAGAAGACTGACAGTTATTTTTTAAGTAATTTTTGAGTAATGACATTACACTAAATTCTGTAGGGCAGACATGACAACTTACTTCTTACTTAATGCGTGTGTCCAGCTATAAGCTGATTACATGATGTCCACTGTAAATCAAATATGCAATTTTTCAGAACTGTCGATTGGGAGAATTTTATGTAACAAGTGGTTTTTCATTATTTCCTGCAGTTTGTTGTTGGTGTTACTACATTGAAGTAGGATGTGTTCTATTGGGCAGGAATGACAAGTGAAGTGTAGAATAAATTTTTTCCCAAATTCATAGCAAGATTTATTAGAATCCAATGTTTGCTTGTGTGTGCTGATGTTCAATAGTGCTTCACAACTTCCTACAGATAATTGAAGATTTGCAATAGGGTCTCTTGTCTTGCATAATAATTTAAGTTAAATATATGCCAGGACTTACAAACCATTGACAGTCATATTGTTAATGACTTTTCATAATAACTTATTTTACACTCATACTTACAGGGCAGGAATGACGACTTTAGTGAAGTACAAATATTTTCCAAATTCCATGCCAGATTTAATACATTTTCATGTTTGTATATGTGTAGTGTGTGTTGAATAATCTTTGACGACTTCATACTGACACATGGACAGCTGCAATAGGACTCTAGTCCTGTATAGTGGTTGCTAAATTCATGCCAGGTCTTATACAAACTGACAGTGGTTTTGTTTGCTGATTTCACATAAAAAGTGTCTTAACATAGAAACATAAAGCTGCATTACCAAAAGAGCTCATGCATAAATATTTACAAGTAGAAAAATTTAGAATTCCGTGCTTTTTTTGGTGTTGTTGCTTTGAAAAGTAATTCACGACTTCATACTCATACTTGGACGAAGGCAGTAAGAAATGTGGTGTTGCACAAATTTTGCATGAATTAATTTAGGGTTTATACGGCACTTTCTACTGACATGTGGGTAGCTGCAATAGGGTCTCTAGTCCTGCATTGTGGTTGCTAATTTCATGCCAGGACTAGAAGAGCACTGAGGGTGCTTTTGTTTTCTAATCTTACATGAAAAGTAACTTATTCTGCAACTCAAAGCTCCCTTACTGACTGAGCTCATGCGTAAATATTTAGAATTGGAAAACAATTAGAATTGTTGGCCTTCCATGTTCTTTATGTTGCTGTTGCTTTGAAAAGTAATTCACGACTTGATAATCATACTTGGTCAGCTGTAAAAAATACTCTACGTTTTCAGAAATTTGCAAAATTTAAGCCAGGAATTTCACATGAGAAATGACTCTACACTCATTCCTATAGGACAGGAATGACGACTGAATTGTAGTAAATTTTTTTTCAAATTCATAGCAAGACCTATTCTATTTCCATGCTTGCTTACGTTTACTGGTGTTCAATAACATTTGACGGCTTCATACAGAGACTTGGACAATTGAAATAGGGATTCTGTAGTTGTATAATGATTTCTAAATTAATGGCAGGACTTATAGGAGACTGACAGTGCTTTTGCTAAGTGGTTTTTCTTAATATTGATATTGATATTGATATTGATATTTATTTGTCATTCAACTTTACAATTCACAGTTATGGTGGACCTTCACATTTCTGTTTTTCGATCCACCATCCCTTTATACATATAACTCTTTTCTATTAATGTATTCTTTGCCGAGAATTTCTTGATTGCTTTCTAATGTTCTGTTATGACTGAATTGCTATATGTCCTTCCCCCTCTATCCTCTTCTATTCTCTCCCTCCTACCTAGACTGTTTCCCTTCCATTCCTAAATTTCCTATTTTATTACCCCTATCCATATATTTATTTCGATAATACTCCTACAGTTATAGTACCCCTGCTACTACTTCCAATTCAAAACATTGAAAAACATCAAATATCTAATTCACTTAAATTACACTTCCAATTTCTCTCTCATTCCACTTCACATTTGTTCAGATATATATACAGTACACATATATATATATATATTTTATTTCCACTTTAATTCTCATTGTATTCATTGTTTGATAGTTTATCTTATTACACTCTTACCCTATCTTCTTACACTTAACACTTTCTTCTCTGTTCCTTTTCTTAAACTTTTGCCACCTCTAACTTTCCTGCACTCACTTTTTAGCACTTTTCTTCTTCGCTATAACCTCTCCAACGCCCTATCTATTCAGTCCTCACAATCACTAATATCTGGTAGTCGCTTCATTCCTTCACTCGTTCTTCTCATGTCTTCTCTTGCCTTTCCTCCATTAGTTCTTGTCTATGCTCCTGACTTCAGACACTACCAGTTGTTTCCCTAATCCTTCGTCCGCAGTATTTTATATCTGCCTCACGTTATGTTTTCCTCCTTGGTTTATTCTGGTCAGCTGTTTCGTACTCGAAGTAGACGTCGGGTATCGTCATTGTCCATCTCTCGTTTCATTGATATTGAAGTTTTGTGTCGTATGCATTTTTCCAGTCTTCCTAGCGTGCTGCCTTGACGTACGCATATTTTCGCGTCCATTGAACCTCCGTTTCAATGCGCCTTGATTCACCTAGCTTTGCTAGATTTCGGTCCAAAACTCTGGTTTGTCACAATTCTTTCCATTTTTCTTAATATATTTCTTTACACTCCTACTTATAGGACAGGAAAGATAACTGAAGTGTAAGAGAAATTTAGTTTGGAAAATCGTTATACAAGTTTCATTAGATTCACATACTTGTTTAAGTGTACAATAGGGACCCTAGGCTGGCATAATAATTGCTAAATTCATGCTCGGACTCGTACAAGTCTGACAGTGCTTTTGCTTATGATTTTTCATAGTAAGTTACTTTATACTTATACTTCTAGTGCAGGTATGACAACTGAAGTATAGGATAGTTTTCTTCCAAATTCATTGCAGGAATTATTATTAGATTCCAAAACTTGCTTACGTTTATTGGTTTACAATAATATTTTTAACGACTTCATACAGGTAATTGGACAGCTGCTACAGCTTGCATAATGTTTTCTAAATTTATGCTGGGACTTATGCAATACTGATAGTGCTTTGATTACTGATTTTACATAAAAAATGACTTAAAGTAGAACACATAGTGATGCATTACCGATTGATCTGTTGCAGAAATATTTATAATTGGAAAATAAATAGAATTGTAGGCCTCCCTTGCGGTTTTAGATGTTGCTATTAAAAGTAATTCACAACTTCATTTCATACCTGGACAGCTGGAATAAGGACTCTAGTGTTAACATAAATTTGCTAAATTGAAGCCAGGTTTTATACAAGACTTACATTCATTTTTTTAAGTAATTTTACATGAGAAATAAGTTTACACTTAATCCTATAGAGTTGGAATGGCAAGTGAAATGTAGAATAATTTTTTTTCCCAAATTCACTGAAAGATTTATTAGATTACAATGTTAGATTATGTATAATGGTTTTAATAGTACTTCACGACTTCCTACAGATAATTGAAGTGTTTGAATAGGGTCTCTTGTCTTGCATAATAATTGCTAAAAACATGCTAGGACTTATACAACACTGACAGTTACTTAGGTTAATGATTTTCATAACTGACTTACGTTCATACTTACAGGGCATGAATAACAACTTAAGTGTAGAAAAAATATTTTCCAAAATTCCATGCAAGATTTATTACATTCTCATGTTTGTGTAAGTGTAGTGTTGTTGAATAATCTTTGACGACTTCATACTGACACATTGACAGCTGCAATAGGGACTGTAGTCCTGTATAGTGATTGCTAAATTCATGCCAGGACTTATACAGCACTGACAAGCTTTTGTTTGCTGATTTCACATAAAAATGACCTAATCTAAAACTAATAAAGCTGCATTACCGACTGAGCTCATGCATAAATATTTACAAGTAGAAAAATTGAAACAGTTCAGATGGACAGGGCATTGTAGCACGTATGAGCGAATCCAGAAATACATATAGAGTGTTAGTTGGAAGGCCGGAGGAAAAAGACCTTTGGAGAGGCTGAGACATAGATGGAAGGTTAATATTAAAATGGATTTGAGAGAGGTGGGATATGATTGTAGAGACTGGATTAATATTGCACAGGATAGGAGCCAATGGCAGGCTTTGTGAGGATGGCAATGAACTTCTGAATTCCCTAAAAGCCATAAGTAAGTAAATAAGAAAAATTTAGATGTGTAATCCTCCCGTGCTTCTATTTGTGTTGTTGCTTTCAAAAGTAAATCACGACTTCATGCTCATACCTGGACAAAAGCAGTAAGGATTCCAGTGTTGAACAAATTTGCAGAAATTAAGGCAAAGTTTATTCAATAATGACGTGTTTCTTTAAGTAATTTTATTTGACAAATGATTTAAACTCAATCCTATAAGGGCAAGAATGATAACTGCAGTGTAGAATAAATTTTTTTCCCTAATTCGTATCAAAATCTATTAGATTGCAATTTTCCTTTAGTATACTGTTGCTTAATAAAGTTTCATCACCTCATGCAGATAATTTGGCAGTTGCAATAGGGATTCTAGTCTTGCATAATAGTTGCATTCATGCCAGGACTTACACAACACTGACAGAGATAATGATTAATGAATTTCTATAGTAAATTATCTTATGCTCATACTTACAGAGCAGGAATCATGTATGAAGTGTAGTATAAATAATTTCCAAATCATGCAAGATTTGTTACATTCTCATGTTTGTATATGTGTTGTGATGTTAAGTAATCTTTGCGACTTCATACTGACACATGGACAGCTGTAATAAGGACTCTAGTACTGCATTGTGGTTGTTAAACTGATGCCAAGACTTGTACAACACTGACAATGTTTTGTTAGCTGATTTTACATTAAAAATTCCTTTATGTACAACTCCTAAAGCTGCGTTACTGACTGAACTCGTGCATAAATTTCTACATTAGGGAAAAATGTAAAATTGAATGTCTCCCATGCTCTTTTTTGGTGTTTTTGCTTTGAAACATATTTCACTACTTCGTATACTCATGCTCGGTCAGGTGCACAGAAGACTCCAGTGATTTTTAAATGGTTTTACATGAGCACTGACTTTATAGTTCAGGAATGACAACTTAAGTGTAGAATATATTTTTTTTTCCAAACTCGTAGCAAGGTTCATTAGATTCCAGTGCTTGCTTAGGTGTAAGTTACTGGTGTTGAATAATATTAAACGATTTCATACAGATAATTGGAGAGCTGCAACAGGATTCTTTCCTTGTATATTGATTGCTAAATTAATGCCAGGAGTTATAGAAGACTGACTGCTTTGGATAATTGTTTCCATAATGAACTAATTACTTTACACTCATACTGATAGGTCCATGAAACACAACTGAAGTATAAGAGAATATTTTTTCCAATTTCTTTGCAAGATTTATTAGATTCCCTTGCTTGTTAAGTGTAAGGTGTGGTATAATGTTCGATCACTTCATATAGAAGATAGGACAGCTGCAATAGAAACTCTGTCCTTGCATAATAATTCCTAAATTCATGGCACGACTCATACAAGGCTGACAGTGCTTTGGTGATTGGTGATTGTTTTTCATTAAAAAAAATTACTTTAAAATCATAGGTACGTATAGGGAGGAATGACAACTGAAGAGTAGGATAATATTTTTGTAAATTTAAAGTAATTATTACATTGCAATGCCTGCTAGACTAAGTTGAGCAATGTTTGGTGAATTTCTACCGACACTTGTTAAACTGCAGTAGGGTGTCTAGACCTGCATAATGATTGTTAAATTCATGAAATGACTTATGCAAAACTGACAGTGCATTTGCTATATTTTTTCAGAATAAATTACATTACACTCATACTTACAGTAGCTTGCAAATTAATCCGAACAACGTAATTACTTATGCAAAAACACTCAAACGGGATAAAAAAGGATCTAAGACATACCTCAGTAATCTATGTGGCTTCCCTTGTTCCTAATAACAGCTCTGAGACGATTTGGCATGGATTCCACTAATTTCCCACAAATATTTTTCATTTCTTCATCGCAAAACCATACACCAATGAGGGCAGAAATCATCTTCTCCTTTGTAGAACAATCCATTTTTTGCATTCTTCTTTTGCAAATTGACCACAAGTTCTCAATAGGGTTGATGTCGGGTGAGTTGCCTGGCCAGGGGAGTACCTGAATATTCTTCTTGTTGAAGAATTCTGTAGTTTTCGAGAAGTATGGCATGGTGCCAGGTCTTGTTGGAACACACCTCTGCCATCCAGAAATGATTTTTGCAGCTGGGGTGCGATTCTGGTTTCCAATAAGTGAATATATTTGTCAGAATTCATCATTCCCTTGATAGGTATTAATGCTCCAGGCCCTTCATGTGTAAACCAACCCCAAAACATTACTTTAGAGGGTATTTGGGTGCTTGTTGGAGATGAGCTGCTGTTACTTTTTCGGATCCTTTCAGTACGTAAGAAACACAGTGGCCATGGACCTCTAATTTATTGAAATGAGACTCGTCGGAAAAAGTACATTCTTCCAGTGTTTCACTGTCCAGTGTTGATGTAATTTTGCCCACATTAAGCGTTTTTTGCACATAACAGGGGTTAGTAGTTGCTTCTTAATAGGCTTACGAGCCCTTCGTCCAGCTTCCAAAAGCCTACGCCGCACTGTTGTGACGTGAATATTCGCCGCAGTGGTAGCCATTAACTCGCGGGTTAAGTTGACAGCAGTTAGTCTAGGATTTAATTTACTTTTCCTGACAATTAAACGATCATCTGCAGGTGAAGTCTTCCTTTTCCGACCACAGTTTCCTTTTTTCTGGGGTGTGATGGATCCAGTCTCCTGTATCATTTTATGATCGAATTAACAGTAGCCAAACCGATGTGACATTCTACAGCAATTTGCCTCTGTGTCATAGAAGAATGCTCTGCTAATGTTATAATTTTAGACCGTGTTCGTGGAGTTGTATCCATTTGTGAAGACGACAGAATGGACACAGGATTGCAGTATTAAGTCCTCAACACAACTGAAATGCTTATAAGTACAAAACGACAGGCAAAATGTCACATATTATAAAAAAAATAATAACGACAGACCTTCAACAATGGAATTACACGTACTACAGATGTCAATTAAAGCGGTATGAGCAGCTGTGAGGCCAACAATGACAAAAAATGTAAAAAAAATATGTCGTGTTCAGATTAATTTGCACACTACTGTATTTTGCAGGTATGAGACTGAAGTGTAGGATAGTTTTTTCCAAATTCATTGGAGGATTTATTAGATTGACAAGCTTGCTTACGTTCACTGATGTATAATAATTTTTGAAGACTTAATCCTTATTATCCTAGCGATGCCGTATGGCATCACTTAGTGTAGGAGATAAAAATGTTAATTTGGCTACCTCGTAATTTTCTGCAAACAATCATATTTGTCCAGCTGCATAGTCTGATTGTTGATTGTTGTGATACAAGAGGTTTCCATACCACACTCTTATTTCAAGTGATATAATTCAGCATTACATATGGAGTAATCTGTGTGACGCAAAACATGACTATCCGATTTTCGTAAATAATTAAATGTAATTAATGTTTTTTTTTTTTTTTTAATTTTATGATTTTTATAGGACCGTTAACCTATAATGTTACATTCATTATGGGAGTAATGAAAACTCTACTTCTTTTTATTTATGGAAGCAGCATTGAAGTAAATGTGCATGATGCCATTTAGCACCTCTAGGCTATTATGTTAGCACTCTTTGTTTTTCGAAATAGTAATAATGTAGAGGGATAAAGCAAGCTCGTTTTGTAAATTTATAACAATAATATCCATTTTTTCTGTCATTTGGCCCTAACTGGTGGCCTTCTATGTATTTTAGGGGAATAACTGTTGAAGAAGCTCTTGGTATTGTTGATGAAAATGAAAGTGATGTTCAACAAATATACTGTACATAGAAACTCCAGATGCTGCCGTTCTAACAGATGAAGATTAGCTGTTGAGGATGAGGGTGGTTTACTTGATTGTACATGGAAAACGGATCAGATCAAGTGCTGAAATGGTTTTTGTGCCAAAAGAAGAAATAAACAACGATAAACATACCAGATTTCACAGAATTTCGGAATAAGTCACCCATATAAGTTTTCGAAATGTTTTTTGATGATAAAATTATTGAATTTCTTGTAAATCGTACTCATCGTTATGCACTTTCCAAAATAAAAAAATCCTCAAGTTATGAAAAAATGGGAATATTCATTGGTAGGCCTATACTATTCCTGAGTGGATATATTATTTTACCTGAGAAACGCAGATACTGGGATTTCTCTACATACATGAGAAATGAAATGGTTGTAAGCATTATGAAGGGAAAATGTGGAAATTGAAATACGTAATGGATATCCTGCAACTCAAGTTTTCAAAGAATTTCAAAGCCGAGGAAAATGATGCAAATTATTGCTTATGATGAATGTATGGTACCCTATTATGGTGCTGTAGTTACAAACAATGTAACAGAGGAAAGTCACTCTGATTTGGTTACGAAGTTTGTGCCTAAATACATAAAATGGTTACTGGTACCTAGTAAACTTTGATGTGCATCAAGGAGAAAAGCCATAGGGGAATGATATTTATGAAAATGATTTTGGAAAAGCAGCAGCCCCTTGGCACAAATGATAGACAACCTGCCTGACAATGTGAGAAAAATGTCATTCAAGGTGTACTTTGTTAAACTGGTTACTTTATCAAATATTGAAACTAGATAACCAGTATGCCTATTCAAAATAAAATGTTTATTTTCTCCATTATTAGGACCACCCTACTATCCGTGAAATATTGCAAGGAGGACATTTTCATCGACTCTTGTAAGGAACAACTATGGCAATGTTACGAGTGATTCAGGTTCAGAGTTAAGGCAGCTAGAGTTTAGGAGTGCTTCTTGTCTATGCAGATGACGTGAATATGTTAGGAGAAAATCCACAAACAATTAGGGAAATCGCGGAAATTCTTGTTGAAGCAAGTAGAGCGATAGGGTTGGAAGTAAATCCCGAAAAGACTAAGTATATGATTATGTCTCGTGACCAGAATATTGTACGAAATGGAACTATAAAAATTGGAGATTTATCCTTCGAAGAGGTGGAAAAATTCAAATATCTTGGAGCAACAGTAACAAATCTAAATGACACTCGGGAGGAAATTAAACGCAGAATAAATATGGCAAATGCCTGTTATTATTCGGTTGAGAAGCTTTTGTCATCTAGTCTTCTGTCAAAAAGTCTGAAAGTTAGAATTTATAAAACAGTTATATTACCAGTTGTTCTGTATGGTTGTGAAACTTGGACTCTCACTTTGAGAGAGGAACAGAGATTAAGGGTGTTTGAGAATAAGTTTGTTAGGAAAATATTTGGGGCTAAGAGGGATGAAGTTACAGGAGAATGGAGAAAGTTACACAACGCAGAGTTGCACACATTGTATACTTCACCTGACATAATTAGGAACATAAAATCCAGACGTTTGAGATGGGCAGGACATGTAGCACGTATGGGCGAATCCAGAAATGCATATAGAGTGTTAGTTGGGAGGCCGGAGGGAAAAAGACCTTTGGGGAGGCCGAGACGTAGATGGGAAGATAATATTAAAATGGATTTGAGGGAGGTGGGATATAATTACGGTAGAGACTGGATTAATCTTGCTCAGGATACGGACCAATGGCGGGCTTATGTGAGGGCGGCAATGAACCTACGGGTTCCTTAAAAGCCAGTAAGTAAGTAAGTAAGAGTTTAGGAGTGATGTTCTTCAGACATGTCGGTCAGGTACAGAAGTTCAAACGATCTGGCAGGTTACCAATGGCTCTCTGCACAGGAAACAACTCAAGGGTGCTAAAAAAAAGCATCAGATACTGTAATAGGCTGGATCATCTTGTCGCCGCAACCAAGGGTAAGAAGAGACACTGTTGTGCATATGAACATTGCAAAAGACAGACTAGGTTCCAATACAAGAAGTGTGATGTTGGAATATGTATTGAGTGTTTCGTTTAGTTCATTTCAAAATGAAAATTTTATTCATATCATGTTTTGTTAAGTTTTTTCTTCAATTATTTATTATATATTGTCTTGTATTACTTTCAATTTCTAACAAAAACTACATGAAGGTATGTAATGCTAACATAAGAGCCTAGTGATGCCAGATGGCATCGGGCTTTTTTTCGCGAAATATGCCATGTTTAGTCAAAATGCCTGTATTAAGGACAAATATAATTGAATGAAGCAAAGATTTTAAAAATTTCTAATAAAAAATAATTCAGGCTTTTGTAGGGAACTGGACAGCTGCTATAGGAACCCTGGTGTGGAACAGTGGGGTGTTGCATAATGACATAAATTCATACCAGGACTTGTACTGCACTGATAGTGTTTTGATTACTGATTTTACATAAAAAGTGACTTAATCTACATCTTACAGTGCTGAATTACTGACAGATCCCATGCATAAATACTTGCAATTGGAAAAAAATATTGAATTGTAGGACTCTCATGCTCTTTGTCGTGTTGTTCCTTTGAATAGTAATTGACGACTTCATACTGATGTGTGCACAGCAGCTGTGAGGATTGCAAATTTTATGTCAGGATTTATACAACACTGGCAGTGCTTTTGTTATGTGGTTTTAATTGAGAAATGACCCTACATTCATTCCTATATGACAAGCGAAAAGTAAGATGAATTTTATTCAAATACATTGTAATATTTATTACATTTCCATATATGGTTAAGTATAGCCTACTGGTGTTCATTACTGTTGGACGACTCCATACACATAATTGAAGAGGTTCAATAGGGTGTCCTTTCTTGCATAATAATGGCTAAATTCATGCAAGGACTTACACTACACTGACAGTGCTTTGTTTGCTTATTTCACATAAAAGTGACTTATCTATACCGGTAATTCATAAAGCTGCATTACCGACTGAGTCATGCATAAAATTTACAAGTAGAAAAATTTAGAATTGTAGGTCTCCTGTGATTTTTATGGTGTGTTGTTGTTGTTGTTATCTAATGCCGGGCTTTGGCAACGAAGCCATTAGCATTCTTGCTCTCCAATATTTCTCTGTGGTGGATCCATCAGGTAGAACTTCACAGGTTATGAGATGATCTTCAGTCATTTCTTCTTCTTTGGAGAATTTTAAGGATGTTCTGTAAATGACGTCCTGCAGATGTCCCCACCCGGAGATCCGAATGGGGGACTATTTTACCTCTGGAAAACTTATCGTTAATTAGCATAAGTGTAACCGTTTTTTAAGTGGGCACCAATTTTTTGTTTGTAATGGTGGTTACATCACCCACTCACGTAAACCCCCAGTCTGACTGGAGGGCCACACCTGTCGTTGGTTAATGGGTCCATCGGACCTGGCCGGAAGGAGTTTTAGAGTCCACCGACCTTTCTCACAAGCACCACTTGTGGAACATTTCTACGCCATGGCAGGCCAGCGTAAGAGATGAAATAGCATGTCCTCTATTTCTGATGGTGTGGTTATACCGCCAATACTCGGTCCCCAGAGCCTCATCTGTAAAAGTAGCAGGGGCGTATTTTGCGGGCTACCGGGCTACCGGCCCAACTGTAATTTCAATGACGAAGTCATCAAAGTATTTTCGTCCCAATCAAGACGTCTGGAATTCGCATATAAATAGGTAAGGAATTTTATTATAGGGATTTTAAAATATATTTTGCGTAATAATAGGGTCAGCGGTAGCCCAGACCCTTAAACCAGTATACGCCTCTGAAAAGTAGGTTGCACCACGAGCAGGTTGAGGTTGTGTTTTGGATAGGAGAGGTTATGGAATGCACTTCACTGTCCCTTGCACCCTATTTTTGTGGTGTTGTTGTCTTGAAAAGTAGTTGACGACTTATACTCATACTTGAAATGCTGCAATAAGGAATCTAGTGTTAGAAAAATTTGCAAAATATAAGCCAGGGTTTATACAAGACCGACATTGATTATTTAAGTCTTTTTACATGACTTAGGAAGTATATAAGTAAGGAATGACAACTGAAGTGTAGCATTAATTTTTTTCCAAATTGATACCAAGATTTATTAGATTCCAGTGTTTCCTAAAGTGTACTGGTGTTTAATAGTGCTTCAAGACTACCTACAGATAATTGAAGAGTTGAATAGTGTCTCTTGTCTTGCATAACAGTTGCTAAATTCGTGCCAGGAATTGTACAACACTGACGTCATAAGGTTATTAATTCTTAATAATAGCTAACTTGGTGCTCATAATTACAGGGCAGGAATGACGAATTAAGTGCAGTGAAAATATTTTCCAAATTTCATGCAAGACTTATTACATTCTAATGTTCGTAAAGGTGTAGTGGTGTTGAATAAAATCTTTGACGACTTCATACTGACAATGAACAGCTTTGATTGAGGGGCCTAGATCTACACTGTTGTCACTAAATTCATACCAGGACTTATAAGGCATTGACAATACTTTCGTTTGCTGATTTCACATAAAAGTGACTTAAATTACAAATCTCAATCCTGCATTGCCAACTGAGCTCTAGCGTAGATATACAAATAAAAAAATATAGAATTGTAGGCCTCCCATACTTCTTTTTTGATGTAGTTATCTTGAAAAGTAGTTCAGGACTTGTTACTCATACTTGGACAGAGAACTCTTAGTGTTGCATAAATTTGAAAAATTTGAGCCAGGGCTTACAAAAGACTGAGAGCGATTTATTTAATCAATTTTACCAAAGCAATGACTTTATATTCAATCCTATAGAGCAGGAAAGAGAAGTGAAGTGTAGAAAAATTTTTTTCCCCCAAATTCATAGCAAGATTTACTAGATTCAAATGTTTGCTTAAGTGTACTGGCATTCTATAGTGATTCACGACATCATACAGATAATAACTGAACAGCTACAGTAAGGTTTCTAGTCTTGCATAATGATTGCTAAATTCATGCTAGGACAATACAACACTGACGATTTTGAGCAATGATTTTCCATAATGAATTGCCTTCTGCTCATACGGTACTTACAAAGCAGGAATGATGTGTTCCAAAGTCTATGCAAGATTTCTTATATTATCATGTTCATTATAATGTTTAGTGGTGTCGAATAATCTTTGGTGGCTTCATACTGAGACAAGGGCTGCTACAAAAGGGACTCTTGTCATGCATAATGGTTGCTAAATTGATGAAAGGAGTTATACTACACTGACAGTGTTTGGTTTGCCTATTTCAATAAAAAGTGACCTATTCTACAATTCATAAAGTTGCATTACCGACTGAGGTCATGCATAAATATTTACAAGTAGAAAAATTTAGAATTGTATTCCTGCTGTGATTTTTGTGGTGTTGTTGCCTTTAAAAGTAGGATAACTCACGACTTCATTCTTATACCTGGACTGCTGCAATGAAGAATTTAGTGTTCCATAAATTTGCATAATTTAAGCCAAGGTTTATACAAGACAGACATTGATGATTTAAGTCATTTTATATGTGAAATTACTTTACAATCAATCTCATAGGGAAGGAATGACAACTGAAGTGTAGAATAATTTTTGTAATTTCATAGCAAAATTTATTAGCTTCCCATTCTTGATTACCTCGACTGGTATTCAATAATGTTTGAAGACTTCATTACTGACACTTGGTAAACTGCAATAGTTAGGATCTTGTCTTGCATAATCATTGCTAAATTCATGCCAAGGCTTGTACAGCATTGACTGTTTTTAACATATTGATTTTTATAATAGCTAGGGCAGAAATATCGACTTGAGTATAGTATAAATATTCTCCAAATTTGATACAATACTTGCTGCATTCTCATGTTTGTATAGGTGAAGTGGTGTGGAAAAATTTTTGACGACATGTTAGTGACACATGGACAGCTGTAATAGGGATTGTAGTTGTGTATAGTGATTGCTAAATTCTTGCCAGGACTTATACAACACAGACTGTGCCTTCTTCTAGTGATTTTACTTAAAGAATGACTAGATCTACAACTCATAAAGCTGCATTACCGACTAAGCTCATTTATAAAAGTTTGCAATTGAAAAAAAAAAAAAAACTAGAATTTTAGGTCAGAAATGCTTTGTTAGGTGTTTTTGCTTAGGAAAGTAATTGATGACTTTATTTTATATACTTGCACAGCTCCCATAAGAAGTTTAATGTTGCATTAATGTGGAATAAATTAAGCTGTGCTTTATACTACATTGACAGTGCTTTTACATAGAGCTCTACATGAGAAATGAATTTCCATTCCTTTCTATGGAGCGGGAATGACAACTGTATTGTAGAATATATTTTTTCAGTTTCATAGCAAGAACTATTAGATTTGCATGCTTGCTTATGCTTATTGGTGTTCAATAATGTTTGACGATTTCATACAGAAAATTGGACAACTGGAACTGAGTACCACTTTTTGTATAATGATTTCTAAATTAATACCAGTATATGTAAAAGTCTGATAGTGGTCTGCTTAGTGTTTTTTTTTTTATAATAAGTTTCTTGTACTCATACACAGAAGGCAGGAAAAAGACTTGAAGTTTAGGATAAAATTATTACCCAAATTTGTTACAAGGTTTACTAGATTCCACGCTTGCTTAAGTGTAATTACTGGGTTTGAATAATGTTTGACGACTTCATATAGATAATTGGACAACTCCATTAGGAATTGTAGACTTGCAATATGAAGTGGTAGATTGATGACAGGTCTGATACAGGAATGACAGTGCTTTTGCTAATTATTTTTTATACCGTAAAAAATTACATTGCAATTCTTCTTATAGGGTAGGAATTACATCTTGGGTGGTAGGATAATTTTTTGAAAATTGAAATTAGATTTAATCACATTGCAATGCTTTTTGGGTTAGCCTAAGTGCCGTTGAGCAAACTTTTACGACTTGATAGTGGCACCTGGTAAATTGCAATAGGGGAGCTCTGGTGTTGCATAATGGTTGCTAAATTCATGCCAGGACTTATACAACACCGAGAGTTATTTAGGTTAGTGATTTATCACAATATCATGATTTACAATCATCCTTAGAGGGCAGCAATGACGACTTGAGGTAGTATAAATAAGCTGTGAATTCCAGCAAGATTTATTTCATTCTCATGTTCCTGGTGGTGTAGTAGTATTGAAAAATCTATGACGACATTATAATGTCACACGGTCAGCTGCAATAGGAACTCCAGCCCTGTATAATGATTGCTAAATTCTTGCCAGAACTTATACAACACGGATGGTGCTTTTGTTTGCTCATTTTACATACAAAATCACAAAATCTGCAATATATGAAACTCCATTACCGATTTAGCTCACGTATAAATGGAAAAATTTAGAATTTTAGTTCTGTCATGCTATTTTTTAGGTGTTTTTGCCTTGAAAATTTTTTGACGATATTAATCTCATAGTTGGACAGCTGCAATAAGGACTCTAGTCTTGAAAATTTTTCAAAATTTAAGCCAGGGTTTATACAGCACTGACAGTGCTTTTTAAAAATAGTTTTACATTGTACGAAATGGAACTATAAAAATTGGAGATTTATCCTTCGAAGAGGTGGAAAAATTCAAATATCTTGGAGCAACAGTAACAAATCTAAATGACACTCGGGAGGAAATTAAACGCAGAATAAATATGGGAAATGCCTGTTATTATTCGGTTGAGAAGCTTTTGTCATCTAGTCTTCTGTCAAAAAGTCTGAAAGTTAGAATTTATAAAACAGTTATATTACCGGTTGTTCTGTATGGTTGTGAAACTTGGACTCTCACTTTGAGAGAGGAACAGAGATTAAGGGTGTTTGAGAATAAGGTTCTTAGGAAAATATTTGGGGCTAAGAGGGATGAAGTTACAGGAGAATGGAGAAAGTTACACAACGCAGAGCTGCTCGCATTGTATACTTCACCTGACATAATTAGGAACACAAAATCCAGACGTTTGAGATGGGCAGGACATGTAGCACGTATGGGGGAATCCAGAAATGCATATAGAGTGTTAGTTGGGAGGCCGGAGGAAAAAAGACCTTTGGGGAGGCCGAGACGTAGATGGGAAGATAATATTAAAATGGATTTGAGGGAGGTAGGATATGATGGTAGAGACTGGATTAATCTTGCTCAGGATAGGGACCAATTGCGGGCTTATGTGAGGGCGGCAATGAACCTCCGGGTTCCTTAAAAGCCAGTAAGTAAGTTTTACATAAGAAATAATTGTACAGTCATACTAATAAGGCTGGAATGACAACTGAAGTGTAGATTAATTTCTTTGAAATTCATAGAAAGATCTAATGCTTCCTTACATTTTACTGGTGTTGAGTACTGTTTGAAGACTTCATGCAGGCAATTGGACAGCTGAAACAGGGATTCTATTTCAGTTGAATGATTTCTAGCTTAATACCATGATGCATACAAGACTGATAGTGTTTTGCTAAGTGGTGTTTCATGATGAATTACTTATACTCATACTTAAAGTGCAGGAAAATCACTTGAACATATGGATAAAATTATTTTCCAAATTTGTTACAAGATTTATTCGATTTCCATACTTGCTTAAGTATACTGGTGTTCAATAATAATAATAGGGATTCCAGACTTCCATACAAACAGCTAAAATCACGCCAGATATGATACTAGACTGACAGTGCTTTTGCTAATTGTTTTTCACAATAAATTACATTGCACTTCTCCTTATAGGGTAGGAAATACAACTTATGAGTAGGATAATTTTCGCCAAAGATTCCAATAACATTCCAATGCTCGTTAAGTTAAATCGTGTTGAGCAATATTTGACGACTTGATAGTGACACTTGGTAAACTTGCACTTCTCCTTATAGGGTAGGAAATACAACTTATGAGTAGGATAATTTTCGCCAAAGATTCCAATAACATTCCAATGCTCGTTAAGTTGAATCGTGTTGAGCAATATTTGACGACTTGATAGTGACACTTGGTAAACTTGCACTTCTCCTTATAGGGTAGGAAATACAACTTATGAGTAGGATAATTTTCGCCAAAGATTCCAATAACATTCCAATGCTCGTTAAGTTAAATCGTGTTGAGCAATATTTGACGACTTGATAGTGACACTTGGTAAACTTGCACTTCTCCTTATAGGGTAGGAAATACAACTTATGAGTAGGATAATTTTCGCCAAAGATTCCAATAACATTCCAATGATCGTTAAGTTAAATCGTGTTGAGCAATATTTGACGACTTGATAGTGACACTTGGTAAACTTGCACTTCTCCTTATAGGGTAGGAAACACAACTTATGAGTAGGATAATTTTCGCCAAAGATTCCAATAACATTCCAATGCTCGTTAAGTTAAATCGTGTTGAGCAATATTTGACGACTTGATAGTGACACTTGGTAAACTTGCACTTCTCCTTATAGGGTAGGAAATACAACTTATGAGTAGGATAATTTTCGCCAAAGATTCCAATAACATTCCAATGCTCGTTAAGTTAAATCGTGTTGAGCAATATTTGACGACTTGATAGTGACACTTGGTAAACTTGCACTTCTCCTTATAGGGTAGGAAATACAACTTATGAGTAGGATAATTTTCGCCAAAGATTCCAATAACATTCCAATGCTCGTTAAGTTAAATCGTGTTGAGCAATATTTGACGACTTGATAGTGACACTTGGTAAACTGCAAAAGGAGTCCAGTCTTTCATAAGGATTGTTAAATTCATGCCAGGACTTGCACAACACTGACAGTTATTTAGATGATTGGTCTTTCATAATAACTTATTTTAGGCTTGTATTTACAGGGCAGGAATGACAACTTGTGTGTAGTATATTTTCCAAATTGCATCAAGATTTATTACATTCTCATGTGTGTATAGGTGTAGTGGTGTTGTGTTGAAAAATCTTTGACGATAACATAGTGACACATGGACAGATGCAATAGGGATTCTAGTTCTGAATAGTGATTGCTAATTTCTAGTCAGAACTTAAACACTGACAGTGTTTCTGTTTGGTGATTTTAAATAAAATATTACTTAATCTGCAACCCATAAAACTGCTTTACCAATTGAACTATTTCATAAATGTTTAGAATTCGAAACAAAAATTAGAATTGTAGGTCTGAAATGCTTTGTTAGTTGCTTTTGCTTCGGAAAGTAATTTATGACTTTATTCTCACACTTGCACAGCTGTAGTAAGGACTCTAGTGTTGCAAAAATTGGAAAAAAATGCAGCTGGGCTTTATACAATATTGACATTACTTCCTTTTTAAGGTGCTATATATGAGAAATGAATTTAAACACCTTCTATAGGGCAAGAATGACAACTGCAATGTAGAATATTTTTTTCCAATTTCATAGCAAAATCTATTAAATTCTCATGCTTGCTTCCTTGACTGGTCTTCAGTAATGTTTGAAGACTTAATACTGATACTGGTACTTGGTAAACTGAAATAGTTAGAATCTTGTCTTGTATAATGATTGACAAATTCGTGCCAGGACTTCTACAGCACTGACAGTTTTTAATTTATTGATTTTTGATAATGACTTAATTTACACTCTTACTTACAGAGCAGAAATGATGATTTGAGTGTAATATAAATATTCTCCAAATTTGATACAAGACTTATGACTTGCTATATATCTCATAAAGCTGCATTACCGACTTAACTCTTTCATAATGTTTACAATTGAAAAAAATAAAATAAAATTGTAGGTCAGAAATGCTTTGTTAGGTGTCTTTGCTTTGGAAAGTTGTTGTCATTTTTGTAACATAGGTATGTTTCTTTATATGAAATTTAATCCATTACAAATGGCATCGCATTACATAATGAACATTAAAGATGGTAAAATAAACAGAAACAGAAAATGAAACATTGATAAGATACCAATTACTAAATTGGAGTATTGACCATAAGATTTCAAGTGAAAAATTAATGCGTTTTGCTCCTGGCAGTCTAGTAAATAGCTGACAAATTCCCTGGGTTTTATGGGGTGTCTCGAGTCCTGTACAAGGAAGAAGGTGTTCCGAATCCATTACCGATCCAGACTGCTTACAAATGGTGCACTCTTCGATCCCATATATTTTTATTTTATCAAGATGTGCAGCTAGGCAGTCGTGTCCCATAGCTAGTCTAATTGCTGCCACTGCTTCTTCTTTTTTTTTTTGGTTTATTTTTATTTTTTTCCCAAATTTCTGTTATTTTCTTCCACTTCTTCTCTTTCACAAATTGAGAGAATTCTTGTTCCCATGTTTTGAGGGTTTCCCTTGTGATGAATTTTCTGACTGAATTGATCATCAGGGGTTGAGATCCTATGCAGACCTTGGTGCCTCCTCTAGCTGACTCATCTGCCTTTGCCTTGCCTTCAATCCCGACATTGGCGGGAATCCACTGGGAGAATTCTTTAATTATTCTAGATGTTGTAAATTATGTTCAGTATTCTTTATTCTAGTAGAGTGGGGTTTACTCTTTGAGGATATTGCTTGAATGGCAACCTTAGAGTCTACAAGAATAACTGCTTTTTCGAATGTATGTGCTTTGTGAATTAAATTTTGTAGAGCTATATAAATGGTTTCTATTTCTCCATCATAATTATAATTGCTATTGTATGTTTCCACTGAAGTGTAGTGTGAGAAAAGTCTGCAAAGTATTTCAGTGCCCACACTCATGTCTTCTATTTTAGAGCAATGAGTGAATACTCATAACCGTTAATCTTCTGGGTATTTTTTATTCAGCATGCTAAGAATATAGCATTTGAACATTGTTAAATTTGAGTCGGTCTTTTTAAGATTGTCTGGAACAGTTAGATTGATATTGATTCGAATGAAATCTAGTGGGTTTAAAGGTTTAGCGATTGTTTCTATTTGATTTTGAACATTTCTTAGTGTTTTCAAGATATTACTGATTTTAGTTATTTGTGTTATTTCACTTTTCAACTGTTCAGCATACTGGGAGTATCCAGCTTGTTCTTTGTGAGGCTTTCATCATGACCATGTTTGCTGCAGCTTGTTTTTAATTTCTTATGGAAGAGTAATTGACGACTTTATTCCCACACTTGCACAGCACTGACACCTTTTAACTTATTGATATTTATAATAACTTACTCCTAATTACAGGGCAGGAATGACAACTTGAGCGTAGTAAAAATATTTTCCAAATTTGTTGCAAGACTTATTCTCATATCTGTATAGGTGAAGTGGTGTTGAAAAATCTTTGACGATGTGTTAGTGAACATGGACAGCTGCAATAGGCAGATCAAGCTTTCAGGTATAACTCCCTGTAAAGTTGATTTGAATAATTTTGAGGGAAAAATTGTTCCGGGGCAGGGTATCGAACCCGGGACCTTTGGTTAAACATACCAAAAATTATTCAAATCAACTTTATAGGAGTTATACCTGAAAGCCTGATTTGCATAATACACGTCACTGTTCATTAACAGAAAACCACAATTTAAGTCACACAGAGATAGTGTGCACTCAATGTTGGTTGCTTGACAGTTGTCAGACCACTTTGAGGTCTGTGGATATAGAGGGAAAAGTTGGATCGGTGTCAGGTATAGTTCCGGGGTAGCTCAGTTGGAGATACCCGGCCCTGGAACAATTTTTCCCTCAAAATTATTCAGCTGCAATAGGGATTGTGGTTCTGTATAGTGATTGCTAAATTCTTGCCAGGACTTACATAACACTGACAGTGCTTTTCTCTGCTAATTATACATAAAAAATGACTTGGACTACAAGTAATGAACTGCATTACTGGCTGATCTCATTCATAACAGTTTGCAATAGAAAAAGAGAAGTAGAATTATAGGTCAGAAGTGCTTTGTTAGGTGATTTTGCTTTTGAAAGTAATTGACGACTTTATTCTCACACTTGCATAGCAGCTGCAATAATAACTCCAATGTTGCATTAGTGTAGAGTAAATTAAGTCAGGCTTTATACAACATTGAAATTGCTTTTTATATAGAGCTTTACATGAGAAATGAATTTCCACTTCTTGCTATAGTGCAGGAATGACAAGTGAAATATAGAATATTTTTTTCTAATTTCACAGCATGATCTATTAGATTCCCATGCTTGCATAAGTTTACTGTTCTTCAATAATGTTTCACGACTTCATGCAGAGCATTGGACAGCTGGAACTGGGTTCCTGTTTTTGTATGATTTCCAAATTAATACCAGGATGTTTATAAGAATGGTAGTCCTCTGCTTAGTGGTCTTTCATATTAAATTTCTTGTACTCATACATACAAGTGAGGAAAAAGACATGTAAGGTGCTATGCATAGACATTTCGCTAGGGTCGACCTGGTTGGCGAGTTGGTATAGCACTGGCCTTCTATGCCCAAGGTTGCGGGTTCGATCCCGGGCCAAGTCGATGGCATTTAAGTGTGCTTAAATGCGACAGGCTCATGTCAGTAGATTTACTGGCATGTAAAAGAACTCCTGCGGGACAAAATTCCGGCACATCCGGCGACGCTGATATAACCTCTGCAGTTGCGAGCGTCGTTAAATAAAACATAACATTAACATTTTGCTAGGCATGCTACGAGTGTGCTAAACTAGCCCCGGGTATCGACAGATTACTTGTACAGGATTCATATCATATCGCTAACACTGATTTATGAATACAAAAACGTTAGTTCGTTGATCATCCACCGGAAGCCCGCACTAAGAATGTCTATGAATATGGCCCATAGTGTAGAAGAAAACTATTATCCAAATTTTTGCAAGATTTATTACATTCCCATGCTTGGTTAATTGTACTGTTGTCGAATAATGTTTGAAGACTTCATATAGATAATTAGTCAACTGCGATAGGGATTTTAGACTTACATATGAATTGCTAAATTCATGTCAGGTCTGATACGAGAAGGACAGTGGTTTTGCTCCTTATTTTTCATAATAAATTACATTACAGTTCTCCTTATAGGGTAGGATAATTTTCTCGAAAGTGAAAGTAGAGCTAATCACATTTCAATGCTTACTATGTTATGTGGTGTTGAGCAATGTTTGACGACTCCTTACTGACACTTGGTAAACTGCAATAGGGGTCAAGTCTTCCATTATAATTACTAAATTCATGCTAGGTCTTAGAGAACATTGATAGTTACTTAGCTTATTGTTTTTCATAATAATTTATTTTAGGCTCATTTAATGACAACTGGAGTGTAGTATAATATTCTTCAAATTTCATACAAGATTTATTAGTCTCATGTGTTTATAAGTGCAGTGGTGTTCAAAAATCTTTGACGATATCATAGTGATGGAATAGGGATTCTAGTTCTTAATAGTGATTGCTAATTTCTTGGCAGGACTTATACAACATTGACAGTGATTCTGTTTGCTTATTTAACGCACATAAGATACTGGTATGACTTAATCTGCAACCCATAAAGCTGTTTTACCTACTGAGCTATTTCATAAATGTTTACAATTGTGAAAAACATAGAATATTAGGTCTGAAATGCTTTGTTAGGTGTTTTTGCTTTGGAAAGTAATTGACGACTTCATTCTCATAGTTGGACAGCTGCAGTAAGAATTCTAGCATAGCATTAAAGTGGAAAAAACTAAGCCGGGCTTTATAGAACATTGCCAGTGGTTTTTTTTAAAGAGTTATACATGAGAAATGAATTTACACTCCTTGCTATAGGACAGGAATAATAACTGAAAAGTAGTATAATTTTATCCAGTTACATAGCCAAATCTATTAGATTGCCATGCTTGCTTACCTTGATTAGTGTTCAATAATATTTGAAGGCTTCAAACTGACACTTAGTAAACTGCTATAGTTAGGAGTTAGGACCTTCTCTTGCATAATGACAGACAAATTAATGCCGGGACTTGCACAGCACTGACAGTTCTTAACTTATTGATTTTTATAATAACTTACTTTATGCTCCTACTTACAGGGCAGGAATATCGACTTGAGTGTAGTATAAATATTCTGCAAATTTGATACAACACTTACTGCATTCTCATGTTTGTATAGGTGAAGTGATGTGGAAAAATTTTTGACGACATATTAGTGACATATGAACAGCTGGATTACGGATTGTTGTTGTGTATAGTGATTGCTAAATTTTGCCAGGACTTATACAACTCTGACTGTGGTTTTTTCTGATGATTTTACATAAAAAATGACTTAATCTACAACTCATAAAGCTACATTACTGACTAAGCTCATTCATAAAAGTTTGCAATTGGAAAAAAAAAAAAAAGAACTAGAATTCTAGATCAGAAATGCTTTTCAGTTGTTTTTTTCATTGGAAAGTAATTGACGACCTTATTTTCACACTTGCACAGCTGCAATAAGGACTATTGGACGTTACTTACTTACTTACAAATGGCTTTTAAGGAACCCGAAGGTTCATTGCCGCCCTCACATAAGCCCGCCATCGGTCCCTATCCTGTGCAAGATTAATCCAGTCTCTATCGTCATAACCCACCTCCTCAAATACATTTTAATATTATCCTCCCATCTACGTCTCGGCCTCCCTAAAGGTCTTTTTCCCTCCGGTCTCCCAACTAACACTCTATATTCATTTCTGGATTCGCCCATACGTGCTACATGCCCTGCCCATCTCAAACGTCTGGATTTTAAGTTCCTAATTATTATGTCAGGTGAAGAATACAATGCGTGCAGTTCTGTGTTGTGTAACTTTCTCCACTCTCCTGTAACTTCATCCCGCTTAGCCCCAAATATTTTCCTAAGCACCTTATTCTCAAACACCCTTAACCTATGTTCCTCTCTCAGAGTGAGGGTCCAAGTTTCACAACCATACAGAACAACCTTAATATAACTGTTTTATAAATTCTAACTTTCAGATTTTTGGACAGCAGACTGGATGATAAGAGCTTCTCAACCGAATAATAACACGCATTTCCCATATTTATTCTGTGTTTAATTTCCTCCCGAGTGTCATTTATATTTGTTACTGTTGCTCCAAGATATTTGAATTTTTCCACCTCTTCGAAGGATAAATCTCCAATGTTTATATTTCCATTTCGTACAATATTCTGGTCACGAGACATAATCATATACTTTGTCTTTTCGGGATTTACTTCCAAACCGATCGCTTTACTTGCTTCAAGTAAAATTTCCGTGTTTTCCTAATTGTTTGTGTATTTTCTCCTAACATATTCACGTCATCTGCATAGACAAGAAGCTGATGTAACCGTTCAATTCCAAACCCTGCCAGTTATCCTGAACTTTCCTAATGGCATATTCTAGAGCGAAGTTAAAAAAGTAAAGGTGATAATGCATCTCCCTGCTTTAGCCCGCAGTGAATTGGAAAAGCATCAGATAGAAACTGACCTATACGGACTCTGCTGTATGTTTCACTGAGACACATTTTAATTAATCGAACTAGTTTCTTGGGAATACCAAATTCAATAAGAATATCATATAATACTTCCCTCTTAACTGAGTCATATGCCTTTTTAAATCTATGAATAACTGATGTACTGTACCCTTATACTCCCATTTTTCTCTATTATCTGTCGAATACAAAAAATCTGATCAATAGTCGATCTATTACGCCGAAAACCGCACTGATGATCCCCACTAATTTCATCTACGTACGGAGTTAATCTTCTCAAAAGAATATTGGACAAAATTTTGTACGACGTCAACAAAAGTGATATTCCTCGAAAGTTACCACAGTTGGTTTTGTCCCCTTTTTAAAAATAGGTACAAATATGGACTCCTTCCATTGTTCTGGTACAATTTCCTTTTCCCAAATAGCAAGTACAAGTTTATAAATTTCGCTATATAATGCACTTCCACCCTCTTGTATTAATTCTGTTAATTTGGAATAAATTAAGCCATGCATTATGCAACATTGACAGTTTTCTTCTATAGAACTCTATATGAGAAATGAATTTCTACTCCTTGCTATATGGCGGGATTGACAGCTGAAATGTAGAATATATTTTTCTAATTTCATAGCAAGATCTATTAGATTTGCATACTTGCTTACGGTATGCTTATTAATGTTCAATTATGTTTGATGATATCATACAGAGAGTTGAACAGCTGGAAGAGGGTTCCTGTTTTTGTATAGTGGTGTCTAAATTAATACCAGGATGTATACGAGACAAAGTGCTCTGCTTAGTGGTCTTTCGTAGTACATTTCTTGTACTCATACATAGAAGGCAGGAAAAACACTTGAAGTGTAGAATAAAATTGTTATCCAAATTTGTTACAAGTTTTATTAGATTCCCACGTTTGCTTATGTGTACTGGTGTTGAATAATGTTCGACGACTTCATATACATAATTGGAAAACTGCATTAGGGATTCTAGACTTGCAATATGATGTGCTAAATTGATGACAAGTCTGATACAGGAATGACAGTGCTTTTGCCAATTGTTTTTCATACCGTAATAAATTACATTACAATTCTTCTTATAGGCAGGAATTACATGTGCCTAGTTGGATAATTTTCTCTGAATTGAAATTAGATCTAATCACATTGCAATGCTGTTGGGTTAGCCTAAGTGCCGTTGAGCAATCTTTGACGACTTGATAGTGGCACCTGGTAAACTGCAATAGGGGAGCTCTGATGTTGCATAATGGTTCTTAAATTCATGCCAGGATTTATGTAACACCGAGAGTTATTTAGGTTAGTGATTTATCACAATAACTTGATTTACAATCATCCTTGCAGGGCGGCAATGACGACTTGAGTTTAGTGTAAATAAGCTCTGAATTCCATGCAAGATTGATGTCATTCTCATGTCCTTGGTGGTGTAGTAGTATTGAAAAATCTATGACGACATCATAGTGACATGCGGACAGCTGCAATAGGAACTCCAGTCATGTATAGTGATAGCTAAATTGTTGCCAGGACGTATAGCACATGGATGGTGCTTTTGTTTGTTGATTTCACATACAAAATCACAAAATCTACATTATATGAAGCACCATTACCGACTTAGCTCATGCATAAATATTTCCAATTGGAAAGAATTTAGAATTTTGAATCATTTACAGGGATGTTATACCTGAAAGCTTGATTTGGAATTTAGAATTTTATTTCTCTCATTCATTTTTATTCTCAGAGTTGTACAGTTGCCATAAGGACTCTAATGTTGAAAAATTTTGCAGAATTTACACCAGGGTTTAGACAGCACTGACTGCTTTTTAAAATAGTTTTACATAAGAAATGACTCTACAATCATACTGACAGGGCTGGAATGACAACTGAAATGTAGATTAATTTTTTTAAATTCATTGAAAGATCTATTAGATTCCCATGCAGGCTTACATTTACTGGCGTTGAATACTGTTTACAGACTTCATGCAGTGACATGGACAGCTGGAACAGGGATTCTATTTCTGTAAAATGATTTCTAGATTAATACCATGATGCATACAAGACTGTTTGTGGTTTGCTAAGAGGTGTTTCATAATGAATTACTTATGCTCATACTTAATGTACAGGAAAATCACTTGAACTGGTCTAGAAAAATGATTTTCAAATTCATTACAAGAATTATTAGATTTTCGTGTTTGCTAAGTGTACTGGTGTTCAATAATAACAGGGATTCTAAAATTTAATGTGAACTGCTAAATTCATGCCAGGTCTGATAGGATACTGACGGTGCTTTTGCTAATTGTTTTTCATAATGAATTATATTACATTTCTCTATATGGAATAGGGATTACATCTGACGAGTAGGATAATTTTCTCCAAATTGAAAGTGGAGCTAATCACATTGCAATGTTTGTTAGGTTAAGTAATGTTGAGCAATTTTTGACGACTTCATATTGACATTTGGTAAACTGCAAAGAAGTCTACCGGTAGTCTTCATAAAGATTGCTAAAATCATGCCAGGACTTCCACAACACTGACAGTTATTTTGCTTGTTGGTTTTTTCATAAAAACAAATATTAGGCTCATATCTACAGAGCAATAATGACAACATGAATGTAGTATAAATATTCTCCAAATTGCTTGTAGGATTTTTTACGGTCTCATTTTTGTATAGGTGTAGTGATATTGAAAAATTTATGACATCATAGTGACACGTGGACAGCTGCAATAGGAACTCCAGTCCTGTATAGTGATTGCTAAATTGTTGCCAGTACATGTAGAACACAGATCACAAAATCTCACCATTACCGACTTAGCTCATGCATAAATATTTTTAATTGGAAAGAATGTAGAATTTTGAATAATTTACAGGGAAGTTATACCTGAAAGCTTGATTTGCAATTTAGAATTTTATTTCTCTCATTCATTTTTATGTGTTTTTGCCTTGAAAATTTCTTGACGACTTTGTTCTCAGAGTTGTATAATTGCAATAAAGACTCTAGTGTTGGAAAATTTTGCAGAATTTACGCCAGAGTTTAGACAGCATTGACTGTGCTTCTTAAAATAGTTTTACATAAGAAATGGCTCTACAGTCATACTGACAGGGCTGAATGACAACTGAAATGTAGATTAAATTTTTGAAATTCATTGAAAGATCTATTAGATTCCATGCATGCTTACATTTATTGATGTTGAATAATGTTTGCAGACTTCATGCAATGACATGGACAGCTGGAACAAGGATTCTATTTCTGTAGAATGATTTGTAGATTAATACCATGATGCATTCAAGACTGATAGTGCTTTGCTAAGTGGTATTTCATAATGAATTACTTATGCTCATACTTAATGTGCAGAAAAATCACTTGAACTAGTGGAGAAAAATGTTTTCCAAATTCATTACAAGAATTATTAGATTTCCATGTTTGCCTAAGTGTACTGGTGTTGAATAATAACAGGATTCTAGAGTTTAATGTGAACTGCTAGATTCATACCAGGTTTGATAGAATACTGATGGTGCTTTTGCTAATTGTTCTTCATAATGAATTATATTACAGTTCTCTTTATGGAGTAGGGATTACACCCGGCGAGTAGGATAATTTTCTCCAAATTGAAAGCAGAGCTTATAACATTGCAATGCTTGTTAGAATTTTTGACGACTTCATACTGACACTTTGTAAACTGGAAAAGCAGTCTAGTCTTCATAAAGATTATTTATTTACCTTTTTTTATATGATATGCATAAATCACTTCGTGACTTAAGACGGCGCTTATTCCGTTGGATCCCGGCCAACTAGTCACTCATAACGAGTGCACCTCAGCACATGTGTGGACTTCAGTCCTACGTTCATAGACATCTATGACGTAGTGCAGAGGGCGGCCACTAGAGGGAACCCAAGAGTTGGAACTTAAACTGAGACGATTCGGTCCGACGCCGGGATGGGTATCCAGTGTGGCTTAGTGGATAAAGCATCGGCATGTAGAGCTGAAAACCTGAGTTCAAATCCCGGCGCCGGAGAGAATATTTCTCTGTTCCATTACTCTTTCATCGTATTCATAAAGATTGTTAAAATCATGCCAGCACTTCCACAACACTGACAGTTATTTTTCTTGTTGATTTTTCATAAAAACTTATATTAGGCTCATATTTACAGGGCAGGAATGACAACTTGAGTGTAGTATAAATATTCTCAAATTGCATGTAAGATTTTTTACGGTCTCATTTGTATATAGGTGTAGTGGTATTGAAAATTTTGACGACATCATAGTGACACATGGACAGATGCAATAGGGATTCTAGTCCTGAATAGTGATCGCTAATTTCTTGTCAGGACTTATACAACATTGACGGTTCTTCAGTTTCCTGATTTTACATAAAATATGACTTAATCTGCAACCCATAAAACTGCTTTAATGACTGAGTTATTTCATAACTTTTTACAATTGTGAAAAACATAGAATTGTAGGTCTCAAATGGTTGGTTAGTTGTTTTTGCTTTGGAAAGTAATTGACGACTCTATTCTCATGGCTGGACAGCTATAATAAGGATTCTAGTGTTGCATTAAAGTGGAAAAAACTAAGCCGGGCTTAATACAGCTCTTTTAAGGAGCTATACATGAGAAGTGAATTTACACTCCCCCTTATGGGACAGGAATGACAACTGAAGTGTAGAATAATTTTTTTCCAATTTCATAGTAGAATCTATTTTATTCCCATGCTTGCTTATCTTGAAAAGTGTTCAAGATTGTTTGACGATTTGATACTAACACTTGATAAACTGCAATAGTTAGGATCTTATCTTGGATAATGATTGCAAAATTCATGCCAGGACTTGCACAGCACGGACAGATTTTTGCTTAATAATTTTTTATAATAACTAAGTTTATGCTCCAACTTACTGGGCAAGAATGACGACTTGAGTTTGGTATAAATATTCTCCAAATTTTATGCAAGATTTATTACATTGTCATATCTACATAGATGTAGTGGTGTTGAAAATGATTTGATGACAACATAGTGATACATGGTCATCTACAATAGGGATTCTGGTTCTGAATAGTTATTGCTAATTTCTTGCCAGGACTTGTACAACACTGACAATGCTCTTGTTTGTTCATTTTACATACAAAATGACAAAATCTACAGTTTATAAATCTGCATTACCGCCTTAGCTCTTGCATGATTGTTTACAATTGGAAAGAATTTAGAATTGTAGTTCTCTCAGGTGTTTATCCATTGAAACATAAGTGATGGCTTTATTCTCATAGTTGGACAACTGCAATAATGACTCTAGTGTTGGAAAAATTTTCAAACTTGAAGCCAGGGTTTATACAGCACTGACTGTGCTTTTAGAAATAGTTTTACTTAAGAAATGACTATACAGTCATAGTGATAGGGCTGGAATGACAAGTGAAGTGTAGATTAAATTTTTTGTAATTCGTAGAAAGGTCTATTAAATTCCAATGGTTGCTTATATTTACTGGTGTTGAATAATTTTTAAGAATTTCATACAGAGACATGGCGAGCTGGAACAGGGTTTCTATTTCTGTCGAATCATTTCTACATTAATAACATGATGCATAAAAAAAGTGATAATGCTTTGCTAAGTGGTCTTTCATAATGAATTAATTGTATTCATACTTAGAGGGCAGGAAAATCGCTTGAACTGGTGGTGAAGATAGTTTTCCAAATTCAAACGAGATTTATTAGATTCCCATGCTTGCTTAAGTGTACTGGTGTTCAGTAATGAATAATAATCATAATGGAATAATAGGGATTCTAGACTTTCATATGAATTGCTAAATTTATGTAGGTCTGACACAAGACTGACAGTGCTTTTGCCTTTTGATTTTCATAATAAATTACATTACAGTTCTTCTTCAAGGGTAGTATTTACATCTGAGGAGTAGGATAATTTTCTCCAATTTGAAAGTGGCCTAGAGCTAATCACATCGCATTGCTTTTTAGGTTAAGTGGTGTTGAGCAATTTTTGACGACTTGATAGTGATACTAGGTAACTGCAATAGGGATCTAGTCTTTCATAAGGATTTCTAAATTCATGTCAGGAAGTACACAACACTGACAGTTATTTAAATGGTTGGTCTTTTATAACTTACTGTATTTTAGGCTCATATTTACAGGACAGGAATGACAACTTGGGTATAGTATAAATATACTCCAAATTGCATTAAGATTTATTATATTCTCATGTGTGTATAGGTGTAGTGGTGTTGTGTTGAAAAATCTTTGATGATATTATAGTGACACATGGACAGATTCAATAGGGATTCTAGTTCTGAATAGTGATTGCTAATTTCTTGCCAGGACTTACACAACACTGACAGTGCATTTGTTTGGTGATTTTACATGAGCCGTTGATTTAGCAAAGTGGTGTAAGTCAAAATTTGGGCAATGAGGGTTAAAGTAAACATTCTTAAAACAGGCAAAGTAGCAATTAATATTCAATTTATTTAAACTATTAGTAGTCAGTGGATAGCAAGAAGGACATATTAATTGCTACTTTATGCTGCATTTTACACAACTTTAAACCCCATTACCCAATTTTGACTTACACCACGTTTGCTCTGAAATGCTCACATGTTAACAATCCCATTAACTTAAAGCTGCTTTAGTGACTGAACTATTTCATAAATGTTTAGAATTGGGAACAAAAATTAGAACTGTAGATCTGAAATTTTCTTAGTTGTTTTTGCTTCGAATATTAATTGACGACTTTTTTGTGACATTTGCACAGCTGCAGTAAGCATTCTAGTGTTGCATTAAATTAGAAAAAATTAAGCCGGACTTTATACAACATTGACATTTTTTAAAGAGCTTTACATGAGAAATTAATGTAAACTTTTTCTTATAGGGCAGGAATGACAAGTGAAATGAAGAATAATGTTTTCCAATTTCATAGCAAAATCTATTAGATTCTCATACTTGTTTTCATTCACTGGTATTCAATAATGTTTGAAGATTTAATACTGATACCAGCACTAGGTAAACTGCAGTAGTTAGGATCTTGTCTTACATAATGATAGACAAATCCTTTCCAGGACTTGTACAGCACTGACAGTTTTTAATTTAATGATTTTTGATAATAACTTACTTTATGCTCCTACTTACAGGGCACGAATGACGACTTGAGTGTAGTATAAATATTCTCGAAATCTGACACAAGACTTATTGCAGTCTCATGTTTGTATAGGAGAAATGGTGTTTTTAAAATCTTTGACTACATGTTAGTGACACATGTACAGCTGCAATAGGGATTCTAGTTCTGTATAGTGATTGCTAAAGTCTTACCAGTACATATATAACGCGGATAGTGCCTTTTTATACTGTTTTACATAAAAATGACTTGATATACATCTCATAAAGCTGCATTACCGACTGAGTTCGTTCATGAAAGTTTGCAATTGAAGAAAAATAAAATTGTAGATCAGAAATTCTTTGTTAGGTGTCTTTGCTTTGGAAAGTTTTTGTTATTTTTGTAACATAGATATGTCTTTTTATATGAAATTTAATCCATTATAAATGGCATCTCATTACATAATGAACATTAAAATATGGTAGAGTAAACAGAAACACAAAATGAAATATTGATAAGAAACCGATCATCAAATTGGGATATAAACAATAAGAATTAAGTGAAAATAAATTCGTTTTGGTCCTGGTAGACGAGTAAATAGCTGATAAATTTCCTGTGTCTGGTGGGCTGTGTCAAGCCCAGCACAATGAACGAAGTGGTCCAAGTCCATTACCAATCCAGATTGCTTACAGATGGTGCACTCTTCTATTACAATATTTTTATTTTAGCAAGATGTGCAGCTAGACAGTCGTGTCCCATAGCTAGTCTAAAGGTTGTCACTGCTTCCTTCTTTGGTTTATTTTATTTTCTTTTTTTTCCAATAGTTCTGTTATTTTTTCCCACATTTTCTCTTTCGCAAATTGTGAGGATTCTTGTCCCCATGTTTTGAGAGTTTCGCTTATGATGAATTTTCTGACTGAATTGATCGTCAAGGGTTGAGTTCCTATGCGGATCTTAGTGCCTCTTTTAGCTAACTCGTCTGCCTTTGCCTTGCCTTCAATGCTGACATTGGCAGGAATCAACTGGAATACAATAATTTTCTTTAATTTTTCTAGATGTTGTAAATTATGTTCAATATCCTTTATTTACTGTTTGAGGATATTGCTTGAATGGCAGCCTTAGAGTCTATAAGGATAACTGCTTTTTCGAATTTATGTGATTTGTAAATTAAGTTTTGTAGAGCTATATAAATGGTTTCTATTTCTCCATCATAATTGCTATTGTATGTTTCCACTGAAGTGTAGTGTGAGAAAAGTCTGCAAAGTATTCCAGTGCCTACACTTATGTCTTCTATTTTAGATCCATGAGTGAATACTCATAACCGTTGATCTTCTGGGTATTTTTTATTCAGCATTCTAAGAGTATAGCATTTGAACATTATTAAATTTGAGTCAGGTTTTTTAAGATTGTCTGGAACAGTTAGATTGATATTGATTGGAATGAAATCTAATGGGGTAAAGGTTTAACGATTGTTTCTATTTCATTTTGAACATTTAGTGTTTTCAAGATATTACAGATTTTAGTTATTTGTGTTATTTCAGTTTTCAACCGTTTATTAGAGCATACTGGGGGTATCCAGCTTGTTCTTTGTGAGGCTTCCATCTTGACCATGTTTGCTGCAGCTTGTTTTTTAATTTCTTATGGAGAGTAATTGACGACTTTATTCCCACACTTGCACGGCACTGACAGTTTTTAACTTACTGATTTTTTTATAATAACTTACTTTACGCTCCTAATTACAGGGCAGGAATAACGACTTGATAAATATTTTTCAAATTTGTTGCAAGACTTATTGAGTTTTCATATCTGTATAGGTGAAGTGGTGTTGAAAAAATCTTTGACGAAATGTTAGTGAACATGGACAGCTACAATAGGGATTGTGGTGCTGTATAGTGATTGCTAAATTCTTGCCAAGACATGTACAACACTGACAGTCCCTTTTTGTGCTGATTTTACATAAAAAAATGACTTGATCCAGAACTCATAAAGCTGCATTACTGACTGAGCCCGTTCTCAAAAGTTTGCTATTGAAAAAAATTACAATTGTATGTCAGAAGTGCTTTGTTAAGTGTTTTTGCTTTTGAAAGTAATTGACGACTTTATTCTCACACTTGCATAGCAGCTGCAATAATAACTCCAATGTTGCATTAATGTAGAATAATTTAAATCAAGTTTTATACAAGATTGAGAGTGCTTTTTTAAAGAGCTAAAATGAGAAATGAATTTCCACTCCTTCCTATAGCGCGGGAATGACAACTGAAATGTAGAATATATATTTTTTTTTTCCAATTTTATAGCAAAATCTATTACATTCGCATGTTTGCTTATGCTTAATGGTGTTCAATAAAGTTTTGTCGAATTCATACAGAGAATAAGGACAGCAGGAACTTGATTCCTGTTTTGATATATTGATTTCTAAATTAATGCCAGGATGTATACAAGGCTGATAGTGCTCTACTTAGTGGTCTCTAATAATAAATTTCTTGTGCTGATACATAGTAGGCAGGAAAATACATTTATTTTGGGATAAAATTAATATCCAAAATTTTTTTAAAAGATTTATCAGATTCCCATGCTTGCTTAAGTGTACTTGTGTTGAATAATGTTTGACGATTTTATATAGATAATTGGACAGCTGCTATAGGAATTCTAGACTTCCATATGAATTGCTAAATTCATGCCAGGTCTAATTAAATAATGACAGTGCTTTTACTGCTTGTTTGTCATAATAAATTACGTTACAGTTCTTCTTATAGGTTAGGAATTACATCTGAGGAGTAGGATAATTTTCTCCAAATTGAAAGTAAAGCTAATCACATTGCAATGCTTGTTAAGTTAGGTTGTGCTGAGCAATTTTTGAAGACTTTTTACTGACACTTGGTAAACTTACAATAGGTGTCTAGTCTTGCATTATCATTGCTAAATTCATGCGAGGGCATACAACAATGACAGTTATTAAGCTTATTGATTCTTCATAATAACTTATTTTAGGCTGATATTTACAGGGCAGGAATGGCAACTTGAGTGTAGTATAAATTTTCTCCAAATTCCATGCAAGATTTATTACATTCTCATGTGCGTATAAGTGTAGTGGTGTTGAAAAATGTTTGAGGACATCATAGTGACACATGGACAGATGCAATAGGGATTTTAGTTCTGTATAGTGATTGCTAATTTTTTGCCAGGACTTATACAACACTGACAGTGCTTCTGTTTGCTGATTTTTACAAAATATGAACCCATAAAACTGCTTTACGGACTGAGCTATTTCATAAATGTTTACAATTGTAAAACATAGAACAGTAGGTCTGAAATGCTTAGTTAGGTGTTTTTGTTTTGGAATGTAATTGAGGTCTTTATTCTCATAGTTGGACAGCTGCAATAAGGACTCTAGTGTTGCATTAAAGTGGAAAAAACTAAGCCGGACTTTATACAACATTGACAGTGCTTTTTTAAAGAGCTTTACATGAGAAATGAATTTACACTCCTTCCTATAGGGCAGGAATGACAACTGAAATGTAGAATAATTTTTTCCAATTTCATACTAAAATGTATTAGATTCCCATGCTTGCTTACCTTGACTGGTGTTCAATAATATTTGAAGACTTCATACTGACACTTGGTAAACTGCAATAGTTAGGATCTTGTCTTGCATAATGATTGATAAATTCATGCCAAGACTCGCACAGCACTGACAGTTTTTAGCTTACTGATTTTTGATAATAACTCACTTTACACTCCTACTTACTGGGCAGGAATGAAGACTTGAGTGTAGTATAAATATTCTCCAAATTTGGTACAAGACCTGATGCATTCTCATGTCTGTATAGGTGAAGTGGTGTTGAAAAATCTTTGACGACATGTTAGTGGCACACGGACAGCAGCAATAGGGATTGTAGTTCTGTATAGTGATTGCTCAGTTCTTGCCAGGACTAACACTACACTGACAGTGCCTTTTTCTGCTGATTTTACATAAGAATGACTTGATCTGCAACTCATAAAGCTGCATTACCGACTGAGCTCATTCATAATGAATTGCAATTGAAAAATTTTAGAATTGTAGGTCAGAAATGCTTTGTTAGGTGTTTTTGTTTTGGAAAGTAATTGACGGCTTTATTCTCACACTTGCATGACTGCAATATGGACTCTAGTATTGCATTACTGTGGAATAAATTAAGCCAGGCTTTATACAACATTGACAGTGCTTTTATATAGAGCTTTACATGAGAAATGAATTTCCTCTCTTTGACAAGTAAAGTGTAGAAATTTTTTTCCAAATGATCTATTAGGAATGGTCGTCAGAGCTGAAATGTGCAAACGCTTTTTTCCACCGTTGTACAACAGGGAGAGATTTCTATGAGACCAAGATGCACTGCATTTATGGATAGATTCAACGTGCTCTGTGCTGACGAATCTAATGAAATCTTTGACGAATTCCTACCGACAAATGGAGGGCTGTAATAAGTACGTACTGAAGTCTTGTATAGTGGTTACTAAATTCATGCAAGGACTTATATAACACTGAGAATGCTTTGTTTGCTGATTTTACATTAAAAATAACTTAATCTACAACTAATAAAGCTGCATTACCGTCAGAACTCAAGCATAAATTTCTGCAATAGGAAAAATGTAGAATTGTATGTGTCCCATGCTTTTTTATGTTGTTACTTAGAAACTTATTTCACTGTTTCATACTCTTTGTTGGTCTGATGCACAAAGGACTCTAGTGTTGCGTAAATTTGCAAAATTTAAGCCGGATTTTTTTTTTACAAAATTTCGAGTATTTTTAAGTTTTTAGTTTTACATGAACACTGATTTAACACTAATTCATAAGGCAGGAATGACGAATGAAAGGTAGAATATTTTTTTTATAAACTGATATCAAGGTTAATTGGATTCTAATTGTTGCTTAGGTATACTGGTGTTGAATATGTTTCAAGACTTCATACAGATAATTGGAGAGCTGCAACAGGGAATCTTTCCTTGTATATGATTTCTAAATTAATGCCAGGATTTATATGAGAATTACAATGCTTTGGTTAATGGATGATTTTTCTTTACATTTTACTTTATACTCATACTGATAGAGCAGAAAATACAACTGAATTATAGGACAAGTTTTCTTGCAAATTCTTTGCAAGATTTATTACATTCCCATGCTTGTTTAAGTGTACTGGTTCGGAAAAATATTTGATGACATCATACAGAGAATTGGACAGGTGGAACTGGCTTTCTGTTTTTGTATATTGATTTCTAAATTAATACGAGGATGTATACAAGACTGATAGTGCTCTGCTTAGTAGACTTTCATAATAAATTTATTGTACTGGTTCGGAAAAATATTTGATGTCATCATACAGAGAATTGGACAGTTGGAAATGGCTTTCTGTTTTTATATATTGATTTCTAAATTAATACGAGAATGTATGCAAGACAGATAGTGATCTGCTTAGTAGTCTTTCATAATAAATTTATTGTATTCGTACAAAGGAGGCAGGAAAAAGAGATGTAGTGTTGGATGAAATTATTATCCAAATTTTTTTACAGGATTTATTAGATTTCCAGGCTTGCTTAAGTGTACTGGTGTTGAATAATGTTCGACAACTTCATATAAATAGCCCTAATTGGACAACTGCAATAGGCATTGTGGACTTCCATATGAATTTCTTAATTGTTGCCAGGTCTGATAAAAGAATGACAGTGCTTTGCTAATTGTTTTTAATAATAAATTATATTACAGTTCTTGCTATGGGGTAGGAATAACATGTGAGGAATAGGATAATTTTCTCCAAATTGAAAGTAGAGCTAATCACATTGCAATGCTTGATAGGTTAAGTGGTGTTGGATACTGTTTGATGACTTGATAGTGACACCTGGTAAACTGCAATAGGGGTCTAGTCTTGCATAATGGTTGATAAATTAATGCCAAGACTGATACAACAACGAGAGTTATTCAGTTTAGTGATTTATCACAATAACTTGATTTACGATCATCGTTACAGGGCAGGAATGACGACTTGAGTTTAGTATAAATAATTTCTAAATTCCATGCATGATTTATTTCATTCTCATGTCCTTGGTGGTGTAGTGGTGTAGAAAAATTTAGAACGACATCATAGTGACACATAGACAGTTACAAGAGGAACTCGCAGTCTTGTATAGTGATAGCTAAATTCTTGCCAGGATTTATATAAGCCAGACAGTACTTTTGTTTGCTGATTTTACATACAAAATCAAAAAATGTACAATTTCTGAAGGTGTATTACCGACTTAGCTCTTGCATAAATGTTTACAATTGAAAAGAATTTAGAATTGTAGTTTAGGTATTTTTGCCTGATAAAAGCTTTTGATGACTTTATTCCCATAGTTGGACACCTGCAATAAGGACTTTAGTGTTGGAAAAATTTTCAGAAATTAAGCAAAGGTTTCGACAACACTGACAGTGGTTTTTTAAATAGTTCTAAAATACAGTCATACTGACAGCACTGGAATGACAACTCAAGTGTACAAAATTTTTTTTTCCCAAATTCATAGCAAGATTTATTAGACTCCAATCTTTGCTTAAGTGTACTGGTGTTCAATAGTGATTCACGAATCGTACAGATAATAATTGGACAGCTACAATAAAGTTTCTAGTCTTGTATGATTGCTAAATTCATGCCAGGACTTCCACAACACCAAGAGTTATTTAGGTTAGTGATTTACCACAGTAACTTGATTTACGATTATCTTTACAAGCCATGGAGTGACGACTTGAATTTAGTATAAATAAGCTCCGAATTCCATGCAAGATTTTATTTAATTCTCATGTCCCTGGGGGTGTAGTGGTATTGAAAAAATCTATGACGACATCATAGTGACATACGGACAGCTGCAATAGGAACTACAGTCGTGTATAGTGATTGTTAAATTCTTGCCAGGACTTACACAACACGGATGGTGCTTTTGTTTGCTGATTTTACATAGTACTGGCACCTATGATAGGCACCCTTACAGTGATGGGCACAGTAAATTATTTATGATTGCAATAAGGATTTTCAGCTTAGAATTCAGTTCCTTTTTGTTCCATATGATTCGCAGCACTGGGCTAAAGCAAGGAGATGCACTATCACCTTTACTTTTTAACTTTGCTCTAGAGTATGTCATTAGGAAAGTCCAGGATAACATAGAGGGCTTGGAATTGAACGGGTTACATCAGCTGCTTGTCTATGCGGATGACGTGAATATGTTAGGAGAAAATCCACAAACAATTAGGGAAAACACGGGAATTTTACTGGAAGCAAGTAAAGAGATAGGTTTGGAAGTAAATCCCGAAAAGACAAAGTATATGATTATGTCTCGTGACCAGAATATTGTACGAAATGGAAATATAAAAATTGGAAATTTATCTTTTGAAGAGGTGGAGAAGTTCAAATATCTTGGAGCAACAGTAACAAATATAAATGATATTCGGGAGGAAATTAAACACAGAATAAATATGGGAAATGCGTGTTATTATTCGGTTGAGAAGCTTTTATCATCCAGTCTCCTGTCAAAAAATCTGAAAGTTAGAATTCATAAAACAGTTATATTACCAGTTGTTCTTTATGGTTGTGAAACTTGGACTCTCACTTTGAGAGAGGAACATAGGTTAAGGGTGTTTGAAAATAAGGTGCTTAAGAAAATATTTGGGGCTAAGAGGGATGAAGTTACAGGAGAATGAAGAAAGTTACACAACACAGAACTGCACGCATTGTATTCTTCACCTGACATAATTAGGAACATTAAATCCAGACGTTTGAGATGGGCAGGGCATGTAGCACATATGGGCAAATCCAGAAATGCATATAGAGTGTTAGTTGGGAGGCCGGAGGGAAAAAGACCTTTGGGAAGGCCGAGACGTAGATGGGAGGATAATATTAAAATGGATTTGAGGGAGGTGGGATATGATGATAGAGACTGGATTAATCTTGCTCAGGATAGGGACCAATGGCGGGCTTATGTGAGGGCGGCAATGAACCTCCGGATTCCTTAAAAGCCAGTAAGTAAGTAAGTAAGTAAGTTGGCATACATTCCCGCGCATAAGCTATGTCCTGAGAGCTTGTGGGAAACTTGAGTTTAAAATTCATTGTGACCATGTGCATGCCCATGTTTATCATCACTTAAAATTAATTATTTTTTAGTGTTCACTGCTGTCATAAACAGTGTTTGGAGGTTTTGTTGTTTTCTGTATCGTGTTCAAAGCTTGATCTTTAACTCCGTTTAGTGTATCTCATTAGAAAAAAGTGGTTTTAATATTGAAATAACGATTTATTATGTCTTAATGACCCATTTCCATCACTATGTACTAAAACTCGCGTGATATAGTGATGGACCAGTATGCCCATCACTGTTTCTTATAGTTTTATATAATATAACTTGTTTATCATCCATATTTGTAGATCTTGATACGACAAATATATTATTTTAAAACTATTCCATACAGTGATGGGCACAGTGCCCATTACTAAATATTTGTAAGTGCCCATTACTAGTTCAATGATATAAAACTGATAGCCATTGGTAACTAGTCCTTCATGTTCAGTCTATTATTAATCGTAGGTTACAGCCAAAGTCGACTCTACAGTTCTATTTTTCTTTCAATCTCAAAACGCAAAATATTGGAAAAATTAATTAAAATTAAAGATTAGTTGATTTTATCTGTTGCACTAGTTCAGGATATTAATAGGATTGAAACTTCTGCTGAGAAGTTTGTGCTACCAAGATCAATATTGTAAAGATATATTAAGGGGCAGGACAAATCTATAATTTTTCTACCTCCTTTTAAAAATAATGCTTGGAACAGAAAGGTATAAGCTTTCCTCCGAAGTAGTGCTATTATTTCAGAGCAAATAGTACAAGGTTGACGAAGGCAAATTCAATTGTGGCTGAAAACGGTTTCTAAAACTGAATCAATCATAAAGGAGGAAAACCTTCACAAAGAAAGAATTTTTCACCTATACTAAATGAAATTCTAAAGTCTCCGTAAAATCTTACATACTGAAAAATGGAATCTTAGCAACCAACCTTTTATGCTGGATTTCCAACAACATTGGCTTTACAAAATTATTAGAAAAAGAGTGCAATGGACTTGAAAATTCACAGATAAAAAACTGGCAAGGAGTCGCTGAAGGTAAGCCTAAGATTAAAAATATCTAGAACGAAATGAAACCTCCATAGAAACAGAAGAAATAATGATTTATAGCAGGAATGTAGTGACAAAGGAATGAAAAAGATCAGCCATAAGAGATCGAAGAAATAGTTGAAAGAAACTTATGCAGTCAAAATAAAACTGAAACACTGCACAAAGCAAGTACTGGCAACGAACATTACCAGAGAGAAGGGTGTGTGGTAATATCAGCATTCAACAAGATAATTTACTAAAAAGACGCCAGAAAAAATCTCAACAGTCAAGAAAACGATACATTCAGATGACCATAAGTCCGTACATTTGAGGATTGCTTGGTATGGCCAGAAACTGGAAAAGCAAAATAAATTATAAAACTGAAAGATGCAATTCTAACTTCATTGAAATCGAGAACTCTTTTTAAGATTAGAAAGAAAAAAAATAAGGCAGATGAACAAAGAAAAAAGAGAGAGAAAACGAAAAAGGGAGATGAATAATGGAGGGGAAAAAAGCTAAGCATTAAAGAAATGCTTAATAGACAAAACAAGTAACAGGTTTAGGAAAAGCTACTGAACTATCATTATTAAACTCTCGAGAAAGGTCACAAAGCACTAGTTTACTTGTGACCCTTTTATGTGACCAAACTTTTGAAGCAACTACTAGTGCTGTTATTGGTACAATCATATTAGAGAAGAAAAGACACTTCAGGTCAGAAGAGTCCAATAAACTGTTTTAATCAGGACTCTGTTAGAATGCGGCTGGTGTTTAAATAATAAGTGACATGGTATTTCCTGAAAAAAATAAGTCTTAAAATGTTGCATAAGGAGTATCTTCAAGAAAACGTCAGGTGATGATAATTCACAAGAAGAGAATGTGTACTTTTACAAGAAAAGTGTAAGAAAATTTTATTAGGAAAAAAGTGCAAATGAGTAGGATTATAGATTGCTGTAAAACAGTTTGGATTATAATTACAGCATTAATAGAGTGAGGAGTATCATTAATAGAGTGAGGAGTATCCCAGATGTTGGAAACATGAATTAATCTCAATTTAGAAGTAATTGTCTCAGTTTTATATTATAATATTGTTATGCTCATCACTATATATCAAAGTGCCCAAGTTAGATGCTCGACTGCCCATCACTATGTTTTTCTTCCATTTCAACATTGGTGTAATTTGGGAAGGATCAGACATATTATTGTCAATTATTTCTTGTGACAAACAATAGTAAATATATTTAGGAGTTTATTGAAAAAAATTAGAACGATATCTCAGAAAATTGCATGTTTTCTACCTAATATTTGTTTTAATGCACCTTAAAGTGCCCATCACTATAGCCTTTACCCTACAGAATCACAAAATCTACAATATGAAGAGTTCACTTGAGAAAAATGATGAATGTCACATTTCTGTAACATTAGATAATGATCTAATTGAGTCTATAACTGCAAGATGTAGTGCAGTTTCTATAGAAAATAAAGGAAAGGATTACTGTATTCGTGGTGATAATTCTCCTTTTTACCATTTTTCATAAGAACAACATTAAATTTCGTAGTGATCATTGAATTAGATAATGACATCAACCTTAACAAAACTGTGACATTCATCGTTTTTCCCCCGAACTCTTCATATATGAAGCGCCATTACCGAGTTACTTATGCATAAATGGAAAGAATTTAGAATCTTAATTCTGTCATGCCTTTTTTTAGGTGTTCTTGCATTGAAATTTTTTTGACGACATTAGTCTCATAGTTGGACCTCTAAATTGAAAGTAGAGCTATTAACATTGCAGTACTCGTTAAATTAAGTGTCGTTGAGCAATTTTTGACGACTTGATACTGACACTTGGTAAACTGCAATAGGGGTCTAGTCTTTCATAAGGATTTATAAATTCATGTCATGAAGTACACAATACTGACGGTTATTTAGATGACTGGTCTTCTATAATAACTTATTTTAGGCTCATATTTACAGGGCAGGAATGACAACTTGTGTGTAGTATAAATATTCTCCAAATTTCATCAAGATTTATTACATTCTCATGTGTGTATAGATGTAGTGGTGTTGTGTTGAAAAATCTTTGATGATATCATAGTGACACATGGACAGATGATGTGATGGAGATTCTAGTTCTGAATAGTGATTGCTAATTTCTTGCCAGGACTTATACAAGACTGACAGTGCTTCTTTTTGGTGACTTGAAATAAAATATTACTTAATCTGCAACCATAAACCTGCTTTACCAACTGAGTTATTTCATAAATGTTTAGAATTGGGAACAAAAATTGAACTGTAGGTCTGAAATGTTTTGTTAGTTGCTTTTGCTCTGGAAAGTAATTGATGACTTTATTCTCACACTTGCACAGCTGTAGTAAGGACTCTAGTGTTGCATTAAAGTGGAAAAAAAAAATTAGCTGGGCTTTATACAGCATTGATATTGCTTTTTAAGGTGCTATATATGACAAATGAATCTAAACTCCTTCTATTAGGACAGGAATGACAACTGAAATATAGAATAATTTTTTCCAATTTCATAGCAAAATCTATTAAATTCCCAGTACTTGGTAAACTGCAATTGTTAGGAACTTGTCTTGTATAATAATTGACAAATTCGTGCCAGGACTTGTACAGCACTGACAGTTTTTAATTTATTGATTTTTGATAATAACTAGACATCGGATTTTTAGGCACTAAAAATTGCAGTTTTAGGCGCCTAAAATAAGCTCAAAATTTGTAAAATTAGGCTCTATTTTAATGAAAATAGGCATTTTAGGCACATCAAGGTATCATACTTATTTCTTTCACTGAAATTTTTAGTTATACACTAAAATACGCACAAAAAATATGTTTAAACATTAAAAAGAATACTATATTATATTTATAAACAGAGCTGCACAAATTTAATATATTGAAACTAATGAAATAATGATTATTGATATCAAGATTACTCATTTGAAGTTATTGAAATTCAGAGACTTTATTATAATTATCTGCACAGTACACCACCAGAATTTTTCTAAATTCTCCACAGTTAACCTTTGCCTTTTGTCACTGAGAATCATTTTGAAAGCAGAAAACTTCTTTCAACAGAAACTGATGTGAGAGGCGCAAATTTTAAATTAGGTACAATAGAAACATCAATACTTACTGGAACATTTACACTTTCCCCGATATCACTCTTGATACTTTTTCCAACAATGAAAATCCTACATTCTTATTTAATACGTTGTCCCATTTATTTTTAACTTCTTTCCCAGTTTCGCCCAAAGCTTCCTTTACTATTGCTATTTGGCTACAAAGAGATTGTTTTTCACGTTCTAATTGTTCAATGCTTGCAGGTATGAAAGAAAAGTTTGATGTTATGTAGGCAATATCGTTTTTCACTCGTGAGTCATTCAGACAATCTTTCACTGCTTTCACACACGCTGCACTATCAGTTTCAGGTAATTTATCAATAACTGTGACCACTTCTTTAAAATACTTAGAATAATACACCACTGACTGAATCCAGGTTCCCCATCGTGTAACAACCGGCTGAGGTGGGAGTAGGATATCTGGAAAGTTCTCTCTGAATATTGAAATCCTGGATGGGGCTTTACAAAAACATTTTTTTGTGTTAGAAATAAACGAATTGACAAGAGGAAATTCATTCCGGATTGTTTCAGAAACCCTGTGAAGGCCATGTACTAAACAGGTTACATGCGTGAGGTTAGGTTAAAATGTTTTAAAAGTGGAGCTGCAGCAACCATGTATGAGGCAGCATCAGTACAAAACAACAGAACTTTAGAATCGTCTATATTACCTGAGTATAAAGACTGTAGGCCTTTATTTACAAAATAAGCAATGGCTTGGCTATTCACTTTCGAAAGTTCCTTAACACATACGAGGTGTGGAATCGAAGGTCCATCAGAACTAAGTTTTCCTACTACCATATTTGCTATATACCTATTCATAGGATCTGAGGTTTCATCCACAGAGACCCATATGTAAGAATCACCTATATCCTCCCGAATGGAAGCTAAAGTTTCATTGTATATTCTGTCTAAGTAATTTTTCTTAGGGTCGACTCAGATGGGATATTTTGTTTGCAGTATTTTTGTAAAAACTGTCTTAAAACCGGATTTTCAATTGCATTCCAGGGAATGTTAGCAGCAACAAACGCTCTGGTTAAATCAGCATAGAAATTGCTGCTGAGATTGGATGAAGTAGGCTGTGTTAGTAAAGTTTGTTGCAGTTGATTTTTCTGCTGAGCTTTAGCCTTATGAGCCGCTCCTTGCACATGCTGCTTTAGGTGGCACTTCTTTTCTTGCGAAATCTAAAAATGTAAAGTAAACTGAATTAAAATAAAATCCTAATTGTTGTATTGCCGTATTTCTATCACAAAGTTAGTGGGTTCGAACAATCAAAATTTTAATGACCTGCAAATACTTTAACTATCGGAATTTAAAAGGTTAAAGTGTAGTGGTCTTAAAAAGAATTATACCTCAGGATAGCTCAGTCAATGTATAAATATTATAGGCCTACTCATTAAAATTAATAGAATTTATATATTTCAACTATTGTTACATACCTGTTTGCTACAAATCTTGCAGAATATTATTTTTCCATCATAAGTGAATTCTGAATATTCTGTTAGCCATTGCCGGATCAATGTAGATTTTGCACTTATATTTTTCGGCATTATCGCGTTAAACTTCACTGGAAAACGTCCTACTGCTCAAAACTTTCAACACAAATAAGGTGAGGGAAAGAGCAACTGTTAACGAGCATTCAAATGAACCGTTGTTATTGAGATTCAATTGACAAAAATACAAAGTTCCACTTGTTGTTGCATTTCCTGGTAGTGTTAACACTAGGAGGGCCATTCTTTTATATATTTTGTAACGGTTTACCCTACTAATTCGCAGTTTTACGACTTTTCATAAATATTTCAAAAACACTCTTTCTCCAAAAATTGTGATTTTATGACACTCTGAAGGGCAGTACAGCTAATCGGTTTCAGACCGAAAACAGTCATTTTTATAGTATAGTATATCTCTGAATCGGTAGCAGCACATGTTGTGATTGTTGCCTGCTTCAAAACTAAGGTTGGTTCTTTGTCGGCATTTATGCCTCCAAACATGTTAAATTCGGTGAAATCTATTGCGAGTGTCGTGAGATTCAAAACATTTTGTTTCCTTTATCATTGGTTTCATGGCCGGTGAGAAGCATACTTTCCACTTTTAAATGCCTTAAATTTCGCAGTGAATGCATGTATAAATTATAAAAAGTAAGAGTAAAATGCGAAACTTTACAGTGAGTTAGGCATTTTAGGCGAATATTAACAAATTAGGCTCTAATAACCGTTTTAGGGCATTTTAGGGCACTATAAAACTCTTTGAATACCTTTCAATTTCCATGAAACACAAATATTAATAATTATTTTTACTTTTCTCCTAAAGAAACAAAATAGGCATTTGCCCTAGAATCCGATGTCTGATAATAACTGACTTCCTGCTCCTACTTACAGGGCAGGAATGACGACTTGGGTGTAGTATAAATATTCTCCGAATTTAATATAAGACTTATTGCAGTCTCAGGTATTTATAGGTGAAATGATGTTAAAATTCTTTGACTAAATGTTAGTGACAGACGGACAGCTGCAATAGGAATTCTATTTCTGTATAGTGATTGCTAAATTCTTGCCAGGACTCATATAACTCTGACAGTGCATTTTTCTGCTGATATTACACAAAAATACCTTGATCTACAACTCATAATTTGACATGACTACTGGAGTGTAGTATAAATATTCTTCTAATTCCATGCAAGATTTATTATTCTCATGTGTTTATAAGTGCAGTGGTATTCAAAATCTTTGACGATATCATAGTGATGGAATAGGGATTCTGGTTCTTAATAGTGATTACTAATTTCTTGCCAGGACTTATATAACATTGACAGTACTTCTATTTCCTGATTTTGCGTACCTAAGATACCGGTATGACTTGATCTGCAACCCATAAAGCTGTTTTACCGACTCAGCTATTTGATAAATGTTTACATCTATGAAAAACATAGAATAGTAGGTCTGAAATGCTTTGTTAGGTGTTTTTGCTTTGTAAAGTAATTGACGACCTCATTCTCATAGTTGGACAGCTGCAATAAGGACTCTAGTGTAGCATTAAAGTGGAAAAAACTAAGCCAGGTTTTATAGAACATTGACAGTGCACTTTTAAAGAGCTATACATGAGAAATGAATTTACATCCCTTGCTTTAGCGCAGGAATGACAAGTGAAATGTAGAATATTTTTATTCAATTACATAACAAAATCTATTAGATTAACTTGCTTGCTTACCTTGACTGGTGTTCAATAATATTTGAAGGAGGAATTGCACAGCACTGACAGTTCTTCTTAAGTTATAGATTTTTGATAATAACTTACTTTACTCTGCTACTTACAGGACAGGAATGTCGACTTGAGTGTTGTATAAATATTTTCCAAATTTGATACAAGACTTACTGCATTGTCATTTTTGTATAGGTGAAGTGATGTGGAAAAATGTTTGGCGTCATGTTAGTGACATATGGACAGCTGCATTAGGGATTGTAGTTCTGTATAGTGATTGCTAAATTCTTGCCAGGACTTATACAACATGGACTGTGCCTTTTCTGCTGATTTTACATAAGAAATGACTTGATCTACAACTCCTAAAGCTGCATTACTGACTAAGCTCATTCATAAAAGTTTGCAATTAAAAAAAAAAACTAGAATTCTAGGTCAGAAATGCTTTGTTAGTTGTTTTTGCTTTGGAAAGTATTTGACGACTTTATTTTCACACTTGCACAGCTGCAATAAGGACTATAGTGTTGCGTTAATTTGGAATAAATGAAGCAAGGCTTTATGAAACCTTATCGGAATGCCAGCTGCAGAGTAATTCATAAGAATAACATTGGAGAAGTCATTCATGTCGGCATAGGTGTAAGGCAAGGCTGCGTGTTATCACTGCTCCTCTTTAACCTGGTCTTAGATGGAACTCTAAGAAGAGTGAATGTTTCCCCTAGAGGAATCCGTTGGGGGCTCTCCGGTAGACTAGAAGATCTAGCCTATGTGGATGATATCTGTCTCTTAGCTCATTCCTTTAAAGATATGAAAGCCAAACTGCAACAATTGGAAAAGGAAGCACAGAAGGTGGGTCTTCAAATCAATATTACAGTTCGGCCGGCCGTTCCTGGCCAGTGGGATGCGTGTGACAAATTTGAAGCGAGTCTGAGCTAGCATGTGACTTACCATAGCTGATCCTTCCGCCCGCCCGCCTCCAAGAAGGTTGAGGGACTGTGAGTACAGTCAGTGCAGTGGAAAAGTTGAGCGCCTGCAGTTAATGAAGTCGAACGAAATGTTCGGAATATTTACACATAAGTTCTACACTAAAATAATTGTTTCTTTTCACTTATAAATATTATACACACAGTTTTACACTAAAACACATATCTCTTTTTCACTTGCTCAGAGATATTTAGACATCCACCAAAATACATATGGAACATTTGCACTAGTAAAGAATAAACTGTTCACTCCAATTCTTCTATCCCTGATATTGCTCAATCTTCTCCGTCTTCTGACTCGCTGTCATTACTATCACTGCTATCATTAACTGTAAATGCTATTCTTTCGATAGCATCTTCTACCAAACCTTCCATTTCGAAATAATCAGATTCAACTCTTTGTGAATGGCGGCAAACATTTTTCCACTTATCTACTCCGATTTCTTCAAAGCTTTGCCGACATAATGCCATAACATTGGCTATCTTGAATGTAGTGTTTCTACTGGCTACCCACTGTTTTGCGTCAGCCCAAATCATCTCTAAAGGGTTCAAATCTGGATGGTATGGTGGTAGTCTCAGGACACTGTGACCATGTTCTTCCATTATTGAATCTATGAGATATTTCTTATGTTGGGGTTTGTGCCATTTTATTAAATCATAAAGCTCGGTCTTAAGCATATTTTCCGTGTACTCAATGCCATTGCTTGTAAGCCATGCTTTCATATCATCTTTCCGAGTGTTTGATGTGGGTGGTTTATTAATCTGTACATTGTGGTAGGAAGCATTATCTACCACTAACACGGTATTTGGCTGTAAATTTGGTATTAATCGTTCTTTGAGCCAACGCTGGTAATTTTCAGAGTTCATGTCATTATGGTAGTCACCTGTTGACATTCCTGATTTAAAAATAAGTAGTGTGTTTGGAACGAAACCTGATCTGCCACCTGCATGCACGATTATTAATCTGGTGCCTTTGGATGTTGGTGCCATCAAACCTGCCGTGCTCTCATCACTCCAGTTGTTAGGTCTTGTGTGGCTACTATGGATATAAGTCTCGTCTTCATAAACAATCGGACGACCCTCTACTCGATATTTCTTAATAGCCCGTAAGTACGCTATACGCATGGACCTGATGTCATGTCGTTCAATTAGAGCCGCTCAATTGTTTCTCGTTTTCTTCCATTTGAACCCCATATTTTTAATATTAATTTTAAACTTGTTTTTCCACCAGAAAAATTGATTCCGTCTTTCAGCTTACAAAGGAGTTTGCTTACTGTTGGTACGCATTTCTCTTCGACATAGAAGTTATAAATTGTTCATCGAATGAAATCTGTATTGAAATTATCTATATCAGTGATCTGTTTCGGAACATTGTGTTTTTTTACCAGGCGTTTCGAATGAAGTTCCCTGTTCTTCAGCACGTTGCCTCTCCTTGATAATCCTTCTCACGGATCTCTCAGACACGCAGGTCACCGCTACAACTCTCTCCTGAACCCTCTTCAGAGGTATCAGCGTCTCTCCGGCCTCTGATTCACGCTTCATGAATGCGTGAATGTTAGAAACGACTTCACGGCATTGACTATGCAATGTCTTGGATGCTAGTTTCGAAATAACAGGCGGCATTTCAACACGTAGCAACTTTCGTGTATTGCTCACTATACACACTACACTTTACGCTCTCGTCACACTGTCCCCACGTGGCTCCGGAAATACACTTTCACTGACACTGCTCATGCGCCACGGAATGTAGGCTCGCACTGCGTGGCAAGACGACAGCGCATCCAGAATCCACCGGCCAAAAAGGAACGGCTGAACTGTAATAAAACCAATTAATTGCGCATAGGTACCAATCAACCTACTCTTCTAACTCTAAGCAGTGGCGTAATTGAAAATGTGAAGGAATTCTCATACTTAGGCAGTATAGTCTCCCAGAATGGTGGTACAGATAGTGATGTGAGAGTAAGAATAAAGAAGGCAAGATATGCCTTTGGGCTGCTAAAGCCTATGTGGAAGAATGCTGCCTATACAATAAATACTAAACTGAGAATTTTTAACACAAATGTCAAATCCGTGCTTTTATATGGCTGTGAAACCGGGAAAATAATTAAAACTATTGTCAATCAACTACAAGTTTTTATTAATACATGTTTCAGAAACATATTAAAAATATTCTGGCCGGTCCAGATATCCAACGAAAACCTATGGTTAAAAACTAAACAAAAACCAGTTGAACTTGAAATTCGGCATAGGAAGTGGGGATGGCTGGGACATACACTTCGCCGACCTCCAGATGACCCCGCCAGGAAGGCATTGGATTGGAATCTGCAGGGCTGCGGAGGAATTGGCAGACCCAAGATAACATGGAAACGAACTGTTCTCACAGAAGCAAAAACGATGGGGAAGACATGGAGTGAGATTAAGGCATTGGCCAGGAATAGAGTCAGATGAGAAGCTTTCTGAGAGCCCTATGTTCCACCTAGGGATGATGGGAATATTGATTGATTAATGAAACATTAACAATTCCCTTATATAGAGCTCTACATCAGAAATTAATTTCCACTCCTTGCTATATTGCGGGAGAGACAACTGAAATGTAGAATATATTTTTCTAATTTCATAGCACTATCTATTAGACTTGCATGCTTGTTTATGCTTACTGGGATTCAATAATGTATGACGATATCATACAGAGAGTTGGACAACTGTTTTTACATAATGATTTCTAAATTAATACCAGGATGTATACGAGACTGATAGTGCTCTGCTTAGTGGTCTTTCATTACTATTACTATTCATAGTAAATTTCTTGTACTCATACATAGAAGGCAGGAAAAAAACTTGTAGTGAAGGATAAAATTATTATCCAAATTTTTTTACAAGTTTTATTAGATTCTCAGGCTTGCTTAAGTGTACTGGTGTTGAATAATATTTGAAGACTTCATATAGGTAATTGGACAACTGCATTCGGGATTCTAAACTTGCAATATGAAGTGCTAAATTGATGCCAGGTCTGATAGAGGAATGACAGTGCTTTTGCTAATTGTTTTTCATGCCGTAATAAATTACATTAGAATTCTTCTTATAGGGTAGGAATTACATCTGGCTAGTAGCATAATTTTCTGCAAATTGAAATTAGAGCTAATCACATTGCATTGCTTGTTGGGTTAAGTGACGTTGAGCAATATTTCATGACTTGATAGTGGCACCTGGTAAACTGCAATAGGGGAGCTCTGGTCTTGCATAATGGTTGCTAAATTCATGCCAGAACTTATACAACACTGATACTTATTTAGGTTAGTGATTTATCACAATAACTTGATTTACAATCATCCTTACAGGGCAGCAATGGCGACTTGAATTTAGTATAAATAAGCTAATCACATTGCAATGCTTGTTGGGTTAAGTGACGTTGAGCAATATTTCATTACTTGATAGTGGCACCTGGTAAACTGCAATAGGGGAGCTCTGGTCTTGCATAATGGTTGCTAAATTCATGCCAGAACTTATACAACACCGAGAGTTATTCAGGTTAGTGATTTATCACAATAACTTGATTTACAATCATCCTTAGAGGGCAGCAATGGTGACTTGAATTTAGTATAAATAAGCTAATCACATTGCAATGCTTGTTGGGTTAAGTGACGTTGAGCAATATTTCATTACTTGATAGTGGCACCTGGTAAACTGCAATAGGGGAGCTCTGGTCTTGCATAATGGTTCTTAAATTCATGCCAGGATTTATGTAACACCGAGAGTTATTTAGGTTAGTGATTTATCACAATAACTTGATTTACAATCATCCTTAGAGGGCAGCAATGACGACTTGAATTTAGTATAAATAAGCTAATCACATTGCATTGCTTGTTGGGTTAAGTGACGTTGAGCAATATTTCATTACTTGATAGTGGCACCTGGTAAACTGCAATAGGGGAGCTCTGGTCTTGCATAATGGTTTCTAAATTCATGCCAGAACTTATACAACACCGAGAGTTCATCAGGTTAGTGATTTATCACAATAACTTGATTTACAATCATCCTTATAGGGCAGCAATGGCGACTTGAATTTAGTATAAATAAGCTAATCACATTGCAATGCTTGTTGGATTAAGTGACGTTGAGCAATATTTCATTACTTGATAGTGGCACCTGGTAAACTGCAATAGGGGAGCTCTGGTCTTGCATAATGGTTCTTAAATTCATGCCAGGATTTATGTAACACCGAGAATTATTTAGGTTAGTGATTTATCACAATAACTTGATTTACAATCATCCTTAGAGGGCAGCAATGACGACTTGAATTTAGTATAAATAAGCTAATCACATTGCATTGCTTGTTGGGTTAAGTGACGTTGAGCAATATTTCATTACTTGATAGTGGCACCTGGTAAACTGCAATAGGGGAGCTCTGGTCTTGCATAATGGTTCTTAAATTCATGCCAGGATTTATGTAACACCGAGAGTTATTTAGGTTAGTGATTTATCACAATAACTTGATTTACAATCATCCTTAGAGGGCAGCAATGACGACTTGAATTTAGTATAAATAAGCTAATCACATTGCATTGCTTGTTGGGTTAAGTGACGTTGAGCAATATTTCATTACTTGATAGTGGCACCTGGTAAACTGCAATAGGGAAACTCTGATGTTGCATAATGGTTCTTAAATTCATGCCAGGATTTATGTAACACCGAGAGTTATTTAGGTTAGTGATTTATCACAATAACTTGATTTACAATCATCCTTGCAGGGTGGCAATGACAACTTGAATTTAGTATAAATAAGCTCTGAATTCCATGCAACATTTATTTGATTTTCATGTCCCCAGGCATGTAGTGGTATTGAAAATCTATGATGACATGATAGTGGCACACGGACAGCTGCAATAGGAACACCAGTCCTGTATAGTGATTGCTAAATTCTTGCCAGAACTTATACAACACGGATGGTGCTTTGCAGAATATAAGCCAGGGTTTAGACAGCACTGATAGTGATTTTTAAAATAGTTTTACATAAGAAATAACTTTACACTCATACTGACAGGGCTGGAATGACAACTGAAATATAGATTAATTTTTTTGAAATTCATTGAAAGATCTATTAGATGCCCATGCTTGCTTACATTTACTGGTGTTGAATAACATTTAGGAACTTGATGCAGTGAGTTGGATAGCTGGAACAGGGATTATATTTCTGTAGAATGATTTCTAGATTAATACTATGATGCATACAAGACTGATGGTGTTTCATAATGAATTACTTATACTCATACTTAAAGTGCAGGAAAAGTCTTGAATATGTGAACAGAATTATTTTCCAAATTCGTTACAAGATTTATTCGATTTCCATGCTTGCTTAAGTGTACTGGTGTTTTAATAATAATAATAATAATAATAATAATAATAATAATAATAATAATAATAATAATAATAATAATAATAATAATAATAATAATAATATTAATAATGATAATGATAATGATAATAATGATCGAAGGGGGCTGGAGCTGCAGCACCCCCAGACATTTGTGGCTCTTGTCTCGTTTATGTTGTGAAATATATTTATTATACGGTCTCTATTTAGCGGCTCGAATTTTTTTTTTTTAATTTCGCTCTCATTGACAAGCACGCAGCCGTTAGTGAAGTCACTTCTTCCCCTGGTGCTGCCAGAGCGAAACGATAGACAAGGACGGATTGGTGAAGCCACTTCCTCTCCTGGAGCTGCCAGTCTCGTCTCGGATGCTTTCCGCGTTAGTTTTACCCCTCCCCTGCTGCCCCTCGTCGTGAATCCAGAGTTTCCAGGCGCTGCAAAATTTGCAGCAGTTTGTCAGTAGTGCGCAGTTTTAAATACCTTTTCTTTAACGTTGTGAGTATAACAAGTGCGACAATGTTTAATTCTGTACAATATTTACAGTCTATTCAGTTCAGTACCTTAACAATTCAGGAGAAATGTGAAATTAAGTGCCCATCAGTTGAATCTCATAAATGGAAAGGGCCGCTAAACAAAATAGCCTACAAAGCTCGCATATTTTTTGCTAATTTATCCAGTATCCCTGCTTTCTTTTCTCGATCTCCACACAGCCTGTATTAGATTAATGTGTTTCAAAGACAATTCCATCAGCTGGGGCAACAAGATGGAGTTTTAAAATAAGAACAGTAAATGTTGTTCATGAGAAGAAGGAGCCATTGCTAGAATGCTTTCAAACCATAATGGAATCTGAAACATCTAACAACATCACAATAAATGAGGCAAGCGCCCTGGTGCGTACTCTTGAAGATCCTGAATTCAATTTTTGGCTCAGTTTTTTTTTTTTCATTTATTAATGTATCATGTAGATATATTATACAACCAATTGCAACATCGCCAGTTAGATATTTCTAAGGTTCAAATCTTCATATAAAATAATTAAGTTATGGTTTATTTCACGACACTCGCAACTGCGGGGTTATATCAGTGTCGCCGGTGTGCCGGAATTTTTCCCGCAGGATTCTTTTTAAATGCCAGACAATACGGAACAGTGCACAGTTGAGCAGCGAGATCTGTGAAAATGAAAACCCTAAAAAGCGTCGTAAGGTCGAAGGGATTCAGACAAGGGTTTGGGACTCAAGGAAGTGTGTGACCTCATTATCACACAAGCTAGCACCCGATTCCAGTTCATAGATCATCTGATATTATCTCCTCATCTGTGTCAAGAAAAATTTGAATGCTACAAAAAGATCATTTCCTGAAAATGACCAAAATGTATGTGTGAAGCTTTTTCCAATGTCCGATAAAGACAAACTAAAAATGTAACTCACTGTGTTGTATCAGAGACAAGAATTCAGAAATATCAGTGATCCAGTCAAGCTCTTGCAGTTTCTTCTATCTGAGAACTTGCAGGCCTCATTTTCAGAAGTTGTGGAACTACTACGCATAGCTATCACCGTACCAATGACAATTTTCGAACCAGAAAGTTGCTTTTCGTGCTTGAAGAGAGTAAAATCCTATCTTAGAAATACGATAAGAGAAGAGAGACTGACCGCATTAGCTATGTTTTCCATTGTAAAGACTATGTTAAACGACATATCGGATTTTAATAAGAAGTTGATTAAAAATTTGCAACCTACAAGACAAGGCGCATGGAACTAATCTTTAAATAAGATAAGTTGCATGGTTTATTTTTGTATGCAGCCCTCTGAATTCAGTACCCACGAGCCGCCACTGATGATGATGATGATGATGATGATGATGATGATGATGATGATGATGATGATGATGATGATGATGATTCTAGACTTTCATACGAACTGCTAAATTCATGCCAGGTCTAATACAAGATTGACAATGCTTTTGCTATTTGTTTTTCATAATAAATTACATTTAACTCTTCCTCATACGGTAGGAAATACATCTGACTAGTAGGATAATCTCCAAATTGAAAGTAGAGCTAATAACATTGCAATGCTCGTTAGGTTATGTGTTGTTGAGGAATTTTTAGGATTTAATACAGACACTTGGTAAACTGCAAAAGGAGTCTAGTCTTTCATAAGGATTGTTAAATTCATGCCTGGATTTGCACAACACTGACAGTTATTTAGCTGATTGGTCTTTCATAATAACATATTTTAGGCTCATATTTACAGTGCAGGAATGATAAATTGTGTGTAGTATATATATTCTCCAAATTGCATGTAGGAATTTTTACAGTCTGGTTTGTGTATAGGTGTAGTGGTGTTGAAAAATATTTGACGACATCATAGTGACACATGGACAGATGCAATAGGGATTCTAGTCCTGAATAGTGATTGCTAATTTCTTGCCAGGACTTATACAACACTGACAGTGCTTTTGTTTGCTCATTTTACACAAAATCACAGATATTACAATTCATAAAGCTACATTACCTACTTATCTCGTGCATAAATATTTACAAGTGGGAAGAATTTAGAATTGTAGTTCTCTCATGCATTCCTAGGTGTTTTTTCCTTGAAAAGTAATTGACGACTTTATTCTAATAGTTGGACAGCTGCAATAAGGGCTCTAGTGTTGGAAAAATTTTCAAAATTTAAGCCAGAGTTCGTATAGCACTGATGGTGCTTTTTTAAATAGTTTTACATAAGAAATGATTGTAGAGTCATAGGGTTGGAATGACAACTGAAGTGTAGATTAATTTGTTTGAAATTCATAGAAAGATCTATTAGATTCTCATGCTTGCTTACATTTACTGGTGTTGAATAATATTTAGGAACTTCATGCAGTGACTTGGACGGCTGGAACAGGGATTCTATTTACATGATTAGAATGATTCCTAGATTAACACCATGATGCATCAAAGACTGATAGTGCTTTGCTAAATGGTGTTTCGTAATGAATTACTTATTCTAATGCTTAGAGAGCAATACTTGAACTAGTGGG
>JAJSOF020000005.1:155242006-155282805 GCA_025594305.2 Periplaneta americana | reverse complement strand
GATCTACAACTCATAATTTGACATGACTACTGGAGTGTAGTATAAATATTCTTCTAATTCCATGCAAGATTTATTATTCTCATGTTTTTATAAGTGCAGTGGTATTCAAAAATCTTTGACGATATCATGTGATGCAATAGGGATTCTGGTTCTTAATAGTGATTACTAATTTCTTGCCAGGACTTATATAACATTGACAGTACTTCTATTTCCTGATTTTGCGTACCTAAGATACTGGTATGACTTGATCTGCAACCCATAAAGCTGTTTTACCGACTGAGCTATTTGATAAATGTTTACATCTATGAAAAACATAGAATAGTAGGTCTGAAATGCTTTGTTAGGTGTTTTTGCTTTGTAAAGTAATTGACGACCTCATTCTCATAGTTGGACAGTTGCAATAAGGACTCTAGTGTAGCATTAAAGTGGAAAAAACTAAGCCAGGTTTTATAGAACATTGACAGTGCTCTTTTAAAGAGCTATACATGAGAAATGAATTTACATCCCTTGCTTTAGGGCAGGAATGACAAGTGAAATGTAGAATATTTTTATTCAATTACATAACAAAATCTATTAGATTAACTTGCTTGCTTACCTCGACTGATGTTCAATAATATTTGAAGGAGGAATTGCACAGCACTGACAGTTCTTCTTAAGTTATAGATTTTTGATAATAACTTACTTTATTCTGCTACTTACAGGACAGGAATGTCGACTTGAGTGTTGTATAAATATTTTCCAAGTTTGATACAAGACTTACTGCATTGTCATTTTTGTATAGGTGAAGTGATGTGGAAAAATGTTTGGCGTCATGTTAGTGACATATGGACAGCTGCATTAGGGATTGTAGTTCTGTATAGTGATTGCTAAATTCTTGCCAGGACTTATACAACACGGACTGTGCCTTTTCTGCTGATTTTACATAAGAATGACTTGATCTACAACTCCTAAAGCTGCATTACTGACTAAGCTCATTAATAAAAGTTTGCAATTAAAAAAAAAAACTAGAATTCTACGTCAGAAATGCTTTGTTAGTTGTTTTTGTTTTGGAAAGTATTTGACGACTTTATTTTCACATTTGCACAGGTGCAATAAGGACTATAGTGTTGCATTAATTTGGAATAAATGAAGTAAGGCTTTATGAAACATTATCGGAATGCCAGCTGCAGAGTAATTCATAAGAATAACATTGGAGAAGTCATTCATGTCGGCATAGGTGTAAGGCAAGGCTGCGTGTTATCACCGCTCCTCTTTAACCTGGTCTTAGATGCAACTCTAAGAAGAGTGAATGTTTCCCCTAGAGGAATCCCTTGGGGGCTCTCCGGTAGACTATGCGGATGATATCTGTCTCTTAGCTCATTCCTTTAAAGATATGAAAGCCAAACTGCAACAATTGGAAAAGGAAGCACAGAAGGTGGGTCTTCAAATCAATATTACAGTTCGGCCGGCCGTTCCTGGCCGGTGGGATGCGTGTGACAAATTTGAAGCGAGTCTGAGCTAGCATGTGACTTACCATAGCTGATCCTTCTGCCCGCCCGCCTCCAAGAAGGTTGAGGGACTGTGAGTACAGTCAGTGCAGTGGAAAAGTTGAGCGCCTGCAGTTAATGAAGTCGAACGAAATGTTCGGAATATTTACACATAAGTTCTACACTAAAATAATTGTTTCTTTTTCACTTATAAATATTATACACACAGTTTTACACTAAAACACATATCTCTTTTTCACTTGCACAGAGATATTTAGACATCCACCAAAATACATATGGAACATTTGCACTAGTAAAGAATAAACTGTTCACTCCAATTCTTCTATCCCTGATATTGCTCCATCTTCTCCGTCTTCTGACTCGCTGTCATTACTATCACTGCTATCATTAACTGTAAATGCTATTCTTTCGATAGCATCTTCTACCAAACCTTCCATTTCGAAATAATCAGATTCAACTTTTTGTGAATGGCGGCAAACATTTTTCCACTTATCTACTCCGATTTCTTCAAAGCTTTGCCGACATAATTCCATAACATCGGCTATCTTGAATGTAGTGTTTCTACTGGCGACCCACTGTTTTGTGTCAGCCCAAATCATCTCTAAAGGGTTCAAATCTGGATGGTATGGTGGTAGTCTCAGGACACTGTGACCATGTTCTTCCATTATTGAATCTATGAGATATTTCTTATGTTGGGGTTTGTGCCATTTTATTAAATCATAAAGCTCGGTCTTAAGCATATTTTCCGTGTACTCAATGCCATTGCTTGTAAGCCATGCTTTCATATCATCTTTCCGAGTGTTTGATGTGGGTGGTTTATTAATCTGTACATTGTGGTAGGAAGCATTATCTACCACTAACACGGTATTTGGCTGTAAATTTGGTATTAATCGTTCTTTGAGCCAACGCTGGTAATTTTCAGAGTTCATGTCATTATGGTAGTCACCTGTTGACATTCCTGATTTAAAAATAAGTAGTGCGTTTGGAACGAAACCTGATCGGCCACCTGCATGCACGATTATTAATCTGGTGCCTTTGGATGTTGGTGCCATCAAACCTGCCGTGCTGTCATCACTCCAGTTGTTAGGTCTTGTGTGGCTACTATGGATATAAGTCTCGTCTTCATAAACAATCGGACGACCCTCTTCTCGATATTTCTTAATAACCCGTAAGTAAGCTATACGCATGGACCTGATGTCATGTCGTTCAATTAGAGCCGCTCGATTGTTTCTTGTTTTCTTCCATCTGAACCCCATATTTTTTAATATTAATTTTAAACGTGTTTTTCCACCAGAAAAATTGATTCCGTCTTTCAGCTTACAAAGGAGTTTGCTTACTGTTGGTACGCATTTCTCTTCGACATAGAAGTTATAAATTGTTCGTCGAATGAAATCTGTATTGAAATTATCTATATCAGTGATCCGTTTCGGAATATTGTGTTTTTTACCAGGCGTTTCGAATGAAGTTCCCTGTTCTTCAGCATGTTGCCTCTCCTTGATAATCCTTCTCACGGATCTCTCAGACACGCAGGTCGCCGCTACAACTCTCTCCTGAACCCTCTTCAGAGGTATCAGCGTCTCTCCAGCCTCTGATTCATGCTTCATGAATGCGTGAACGTTAGAAACGACTTCACGGCATTGACTATGCAATGTCTTGGATGCTAGTTTCGAAATAACAGGCGGCATTTCAACATGTAGCAACTTTCGTGTATCACTCACTATACACACTACACTTTACACTCTCGTCACACTGTCCCCACGTGGCTCTGGAAATACACTGACACTGCTCATGCGCCACAGAATGTAGGCTCGCGTGGCAAGACGACAGTGCATCCAGAATCCACCGGCCAAAAAGGAACGGCCGAACTGTAATAAAACCAAAGAATTGCGTATAGGTACCAATCAATCTACTCTTCTAACTCTAAGCAGTGGCGTAATTGAAAATGTGAAGGAATTCTCATACTTAGGCAGTATAGTCTCCCAGAATGGTGGTACAGATAGCGATGTGAGAGTAAGAATAAAGAAGGCAAGATATGCCTTTGGGCTGCTAAAGCCTATATGGAAGAGTGCTGCCTATACAATAAATACTAAACTGAGAATTTTTAACACAAATGTCAAATCCGTGCTTTTATATGGCTGTGAAACCGGGAAAATAACTAAAACTATTGTCAATCAACTACAAGTTTTTATTAATAGATGTTTGAGAAACATATTAAAAATATTCTGGCCGGTCCAGATATCCAACGAAAACCTATGGTTAAAAACTAAACAAAAACCAGTTGAACTTGAAATTCGGCATAGGAAGTGGGGATGGCTGGGACATACACTTCGCCGACCTCCAGATGACCCTGCCAGGAAGGCATTGGATTGGAATCTGCAGGGCTGCGGAGGAATTGGCAGACCCAAGATAACATGGAAACGAACTGTTCTCACAGAAGCAAAAACGATGGGGAAGACATGGAATGAGATTAATGTATTGGCCAGGAATAGAGTCAGATGGAGAAGCTTTCTGAGAGCCCTATGTTCCACCTAGGAATGATGGGAATATTGATTGATTGATGAAACATTAACAGTTCCCTTATATAGAGCTCTACATCAAAAATGAATTTCCACTCCTTGCTATATTGCGGGAGAGACAACTGAAATGTAGAATATATTTTTCTAAGTTCATAGCACGATCTATTAGACGTGCATGCTTGTTTATGCTTACTGGGATTCAATAATGTATGACGATATCATTCAGAGAGTTGGACATCTGTTTTTACATAATGATTTCTAAATTAATACCAGGATGTATACGAGACTGATAGTGCTCTGCTTAATGGTCATTCATTACTATTACTATTCATAGTAAATTTCTTGTACTCATACATAGAAGGCAGGAAAAAAACTTGTAGTGAAGGATAAAATTATTATCCAAATTTTTTTACAAGTTTTATTAGATTCTCAAGCTTGCTTAAGTGTACTGGTGTTGAATAATATTTGAAGACTTCATATAGGTAATTGGACAACTGCATTCGGGATTCTAAACTTGCAATATGAAGTGCTAAATTGATGCCAGGTCTGATAGAGCAATGACAGTGCTTTTGCTAATTGTTTTTCATGCTGTAATAAATTACATTAGAATTCTTCTTATAGGGTAGAAATTACATCTGGCTAGTAGCATAATTTTCTGCAAATTGAAATTAGAGCTAATCACATTGCATTGCTTGTTGGGTTAAGTGACGTTGAGCAATATTTCATGACTTGATAGTGGCACCTGGTAAACTGCAATAGGGGAGCTCTGTTCTTGCATAATGGTTGCTAAATTCATGCCAGAACTTATACAACACCGAGAGTTATTCAGGTTAGTGATTTATCACAATAACTTGATTTACAATCATCCTTGCAGGGCAGCAATGGCGACTTGAATTTAGTATAAATAAGCTCTGAATTCCATGCAACATTTATTTGATTTTCATGTCCCCAGGCATGTAGTGGTATTGAAAAATCTATGACGACATGATAATGGCACACGGACAGCTGCAATAGAAACACCAGTCCTGTATAGTGATTGCTAAATTCTTGCCAGAACTTATACAACACGGATGGTGCTTTGCAGAATATAAGCCAGGGTTTAGACAGCACTGATAGTGATTTTTAAAATAGTTTTACATAAGAAATGACTTTACACTCATACTGACAGGGCTGGAATGACAACTGAAATGTAGATTAATTTTTTTTTTAATTCATTGAAAGATCTATTAGATGCCCATGCTTGCTTACATTTACTGGTGTTGAATAATATTTAGGAACTTGATGCAGTGAGTTGGACAGCTGGAACAGGGATTATATTTCTGTAGAATGATTTCTAGATTAATACTATGATGCATACAAGACTGATGGTGTTTCATAATGAATTACTTATACTCGTACTTAAAGTGTAGGAAAATGACTTGAACATGTGAACAGAATTATTTTCCAAATTCGTTACAAGATTTATTCGATTTCCATGCTTGCTTAAGTGTACTGGTGTTCAATAATAATAATAATAATAATAATAATAATAATAATAATAATAATAATAATAATGATAATGATAATGATAATGATAATGATAATGATAATGATAATGATGATAATGATAATGATATAATATAATATAATAATATAATAATAATAAAAATAATAATAAAATAATAATAATAATATAATAATAATAATATAATAATAATAATATAATAATAATAATAATAATAATAATAATAATAATAATATAATAATATAATAATAATAATAGTAATAATTATAATAATAATATTATAATTATAATAATAATAATATAATAATAATAAAAATAAAAAATAATAATAATAATAATAATAATAATAATAATAATAATAATAATAATAATAATAGGGATGCTAAACTTTATACGAACTGTTAAATTCATGCCAGACCTGATTGACAGTGTTTTTGCTATTTGTTTTTCATAATAAATTACATTTAACTCTTCCTCATACGGTAGGAAATATATCTGACTAGTAGGATAATCTCCAAATTGAAAGTAGAGCTAATAACATTGCAATGCTCGTTAGGTTATGTGTTGTTGAGGAATTTTTTAGGATTTGATACAGACACTTGGTAAACTGCAAAAGGAGTCTAGTCTTTCATAAGGATTGTTAAATTCATGCCTGGACTTGCACAACACTGACAGTTATTTAGCTGATTGGTCTTTCATAATAACATATTTTAGGCTCATATTTACAGGGCAGGAACGATAACTTGTGTGTAATATAAATATTCTTCAAATTGCATGTAGGAATTTTTACAGTCTGGTTTGTGTATAGGTGTAGCCTAGTGGTGTTGAAAAATATTTGACGACATCATAGTGACACATGGACAGACGCAGAAGGGATTCTAGTCCTGAATAGTGATTGCTAATTTCTTGCCAGGACTTATACAACACTGACAGTGCTTTTTTTGCTCATTTTACACACAAAATCACAGATTTTACAATTCATGAAGCTACATTACCTACTTATCTCGTGCATAAATATTTACAAGTGGGAAGAATTTAGAATTGTAGTTCTCTCATGCTTTCCTAGGTGTTTTTTCCTTGAAAAGTAATTGACGACTTTATTCTAATAGTTGGACAGCTGCAATAAGGGCTCTAGTGTTGGAAAAATTTTCAAAATTTAAGCCAGAGTTCGTATAGCACTGATGGTGCTTTTTTTAAATAGTTTTACATAAGAAATGACTGTAGAGTCATAGGGTTGGAATGACAACTGAAGTGTAGATTAATTTGTTTGAAATTCATAGAAAGATCTATTAGATTCTCATGCTTGCTTACATTTACTGGTGTTGAATAATATTTAGGAACTTCATGCAGTGACTTAGACGGCTGGAACAGGGATTCTATTTACATGATTAGAATGATTCCTAGATTAACACCATGATGCATCAAAGACTGATAGTGCTTTGCTAAATGGTGTTTCGTAATGAATTACTTATTCTAATGCTTAGAGAGCAGGAAAATTACTTGAACTAGTGGAGAAAATTTTTCTCCAAATTCGTTACAAGATGTATTAGATTCCCATGCTTGCCTCAGTAAACTGGTGTTAAATAATAATAGGGATTCTAGACTTTCATAAGAATTCCTAAATTCATGCCATGTCTGATACAAGACTGACGGTGCTTTTTCTAATTGTTTTTTCATAATAAAATACATTATAGTTTTTTTTTATAGGGCAGAATTACATCTGAGGATTAGGATAATTTTCTCGAAATTGAAAGTAGAGCTAAACACGTTGCAAAGATTGTTGCGTTATCAGGTTTTGAGCAATATTTGACGACTTGATAATGACAATGGATAAATTGCAATAGGGGTCTATTATTGCGTAATGTTTGATAAATTCATGGCAGGATTTACACAACACTAAGAGTTATTTAGCTTAGTGATTTTTCACACAAACTTAATTTACGATCACACTTACAGGGTGGGATTTGCTCTCTCTTGTGTGTATCGACATCATGGTGACACATGGACAGCTGCAATAGGGCTTTTAGTTCTTTATAGTAAATGCTAAATTCACGCCAAGACATACCCAACATTGACAGTGCCTTTTTCTGCTGATTTTATATAGAAAATGACGTGATCTACAACTCATCAAGCTGCATTACCGACTGATCTCCTGCAATTGAAGAAAAAGTATATAATTATAGGTGGTAATGGTTTGTAAGGTGGTTCTCTTTTGGAAAACAATTGAGGACTTTATTCTCACATTTGCAGAGCTGCAATAAGGACAGTAGTGATGAATTAAAATGGAAAAAACTAAGCTGGGTTTTATACAACATCGACAGTGCTTTTTAAAGAGCTATACATGAGAAAAGGATTTACATTCCTTGCTATAGGGCAGGAATGGTAACTGAAATGTAGAATAATTTTTTCCGATTTCATAGCAAAATCTATTAAATTCCTGTGCTTGCTCTCTCAGTTGCAGTTGAATAATATTTGACGACATCGTACTGACACTTGGTAGACTGCAATAGTTGAGGATCTTGTCCTGCAGTATGATTGCTAAATTCATGCCGGGACTTGTACAGCAGAGACAGATTTTAGGTTATTCATTTTTGATAATGACTTGCTTTACACTCCTACATACTGGGCAAGAACGATTACTTGAGTATAGTATAAATATTCTCCAATTTTGATGAAATATTTTTTATTATATTCTTTAGTCTATATAGGTTTATTGGTGTTGAAAAATCTTTGATGATATCTTAGCAACACGTGGATAGCTGGAATAGGGATTCTAGTTCTGTATAGTGATTGTTGAATTGTTGTGGGGACTCATTACACTGACACTGCTCTTTTCTGTTGATTGTACATAAAAAATGACTTGAACTACAAAAAAAAATAAACTGCATTACTCACCAACTGATTTCATTAATAATATTTTGCAACTGGGAAAAAGAAATAGATTATAGGTCAGAAGTACTTTGTTGGGTGTTTTTGCTTTTGAAAGTAATTGACAATTGGTCTGGCCTGGCCTGACTGCAGTTATTGTATTAATGTGGAACTAATAAAGCCAAGCATTATACAACATTGACATTGCCTTTTAAAGGATGTTTACATGAGAAATGAATTTCCACTCCTTCCTATAGGGCAGGTATGACAACTGAAACTATTAGATTTGTGTGCTTGCTTATGCTTACTGATGTTCAATAATGTTTGACGACTTCACATAGAGAATTCGACAGCTGGAACTGGGTTTCTGTTTTCGTATAATGGATTCTAAATTAATAAAAAGTTGTTTACAAGACAGATAGTGCTCTGCCTGGTGGTCTTTCATAAAAAAAATTCTTGCACCAATACATAGAAAGCAGGGAAAAGAGATGTAGTGTAGGATAAAATTATTATTCAAATATTTTGCAAGATTTCTTAGATGGGTACCAATATTTGTTTCAGTGTACTGGTGTACAATAGTGCTTGACGGCTGCCTAGAAATAATTGAAGAGATTCAATGGGGTCCCATGTCTTGCATAATAATTTATATAGCTATTCATGCCAGGACACACACAACACAGATAGTCATTTAGGTTAGTGGTTTTGTATGAAAACTTACTTTACCCCCATAATTACAGGGCAGGAATGGGGACTTAATTTTAATGTAAATAAAGTCCTAATTCCATGCCTGACTTGTTATCTTCTCATGTTTGTATTGGTGTAGTGGTGTTGAATAATCTATGACGAGTTCATACTGTCACATGGAGAGTTGTAATAGGGACTCTAGTTGTCCATAGTTGTTGCTAAATTCATGCCAGGACTTGTACAACACTGCAGTGGTTTCTTTTTGCTGAATTCACATAAAAAGTAACTTAATCTTTAAGTTATAAAGATATATTACCAACTGAGCTCGTGTATAAATATTAATAATTAGATCAATATGGAATTGTAGGCTTGCAGTACTTTCTTTAGGTGTTGCTTTGACAAATAATTCACGACTTGACACTGACACTTGGACAGCTGCAGTAACGACTCTAACGTTGTATACATATTTAAAAATTAAGCCAGGTTTTATACAAGACTCGGAGTGATTTTTTAAGTCATTTTACTTGAGAAATTACTTTACACTCAATCTTATTGCGAAGGAATGACAACTGAAATGTACCTACGTTAAATTCTTTCCCAAATTCATATCAAGTTTATCAGATTACAATAGACCTCGGTAGATTACTTGTGGCTTAGGTAGATGTGCCTGAGTTGGCTGTAGTTCACTCTTGAAGGGTTAGCTTCTTACTAGTGACATGGAGTGGGTTTGAATCCCCCCATTGAACGTAAGCTGACTAGCTGCTTCTGGAGCAAACTACGGTTGAAATGGGACAGTACCTAGTTTATCAGATTGCAATAGACCTCGATGGATTACTTGTGGCTTAGGTAGACGTGCTTGAGTTGGCTGTAGTTCGCTCTTGAAGGGTTAGCTTCTTACTAGTGAAATGGAGTGGGTTTGAATCCCCCTATTGAATGTAAGCTGGCTAGCTGCTTCTGGAGCGAACTACAGTTGAAATGGGAGAGTACCTTGAAACAGAGAAGGGTCTGGATTAGGATAGAGTTCGTCTGTATAGCAAAGGAGAGTGTTTGGTAACATTTTGCAACTTCTTTTTTCTCTATTAGAATATCGAGTGTATGAAAGTAAAGGGTTCAAATATAAATATAAACATAAAAGCACAAAAAACTACTTTTCTTAATTTTTCATCATTTTTTATTATTTGTCAGAAAGGTATCTTTTTTCTGTAACCGTAGGACATACAAGGCTCAAATTTTCAGCACTTATTTACTAAAGTGTTTTACATACTTGATAATGATTGTTAAATTCAAGTCCGGACTTGTACAACTCTTTGTTGTTATTATTTTACATTTTACAGATTCATAGACTTTACAGTAATAACTGAATTCAGTAATAGCAATAGAACAGAAGTCTTGGATTTTTATTTTCCAAGCTCATAATAAAATTTATTAGACCGAAATGTTTCTTGTGATCGTGTTGTTTTGAATAGTAACTGAAGACTTCATTGTGATGCTTTGGTAGCTCCAGTAGGTAGGGACTCTGATCTTGCATAATGATTGTAAATTTATTGTGCGACTAATACAAGTGTGACAGTCCTTTGTTTTTAAAAATCTTATAAATATAAATCTCTTTAAGGCGATGGTTATATGGCAGTAATGATGTCTGAAAAGTTAGATAAATGATTAGAAAATTCGTAGGGACATTATTTTGCATACCGGAACCGTAGTTATTGTAGTGTTGTGCATTGTTGTAGTAGTAGTGTTGAATAATGTTTCGACGGCTGCAGTAGAAACTCTGCCAAATCCATGGCAGGACATTGGAGGAAGCCTTAGAGGAGGAAATTGATGCTGGGACTGGTACAACTGTGGGAGTAAGTAGTAAGTACTTCTTTTACTTTTTTAAAATTTATATTACAATTTGGTTTACACTGATGATTATAGGGCAGTTATGACGTCTCACCTGTTGGATAAATGTTTCGTAAATTCATAGCAAGATTTATCCCAATTTCCCTGCTGGGCAGGCCTAATAGATTGTAGTGTGGAATATGGTTTGACTACTTGATGTAGAGTGTTGGACAGCTGGAATAGGGACTGTATTGTTGAATGGTTACTGCCATTTCACGACAAGACATGTGGCAGTGTGAGAGTATCTTTGTATTGTGCTTTGCATGTAAACTAACAGACATGAAAAGACGTACATGTGACTTACTGACTGAGCTGTAACAGAAATGTTTAGAAATTGGAAAAACTGGAATTGTAGCACTTCCATGCTTGTTCAGGTGATGTTGTTGTTTCGAATAATGCTTGAAGACTTAATATCTATTTTTGGATAGATGTAATAGGGATTGCAATCTTGCATAATCATTTGCTAACGTAATGATAGGTCTTATAGAAGTCTGACAATTACAGTCTGACAGTAACTATTATTTGAATTATTTTACATACTGGTAGCTTTGGCTTTAATGTGACTGCTAAAGTGCAGTAATGACACGTGAACTCTTGCTAAATATTCTGGACATTTATAGGAATTCCTATGCTCGTTGCAGTGTTGAATAGATAAGAGAAGATGTTCGTAATATTGAATATAAGAAATGTCCTATTTTACTTTCAGAATGTTAGTGAGAAAGGCATTGTTGAATCTACAGTGTCAATGAGTTTAGTAATATGTTTTTAGATGCTATTGTTTTAACCTCGTGTAAATGACACATTTGCACATTTTAACCTGATCTTATACCATTGTTTTTAACACTTTTAATCTGTCTTTGTAATTGTCTGGTAATTGTATATTTATTTTGATTTTATTTCAGTATCTATCCATATTATTGTAATTAGGCCATGTATTATATATTTTTGTTTTGACGTTGTCTATGGGCTGTATATTTGCTGAATGACATGATGCAATAGTCGTAAGATTATATAAGATGGGGTAGTCGTAAGATTACATAAGATGCGATAGCCTTAAGATTAGATAAATGCGATAGTTGTAAGATTATATAAGATGGGGTAGTCGTAAGATTACATAAGATGCGATAGCCTTAAGATTAGATAAATGCGATAGTTGTAAGATTATATAAGATGGGGTAGTCATAAGATTACATAAGATGCGATAGCCTTAAGATTTGACAAATGCGATAGTTATAAGATGGGGTAGTCGTAAGATTACATAAGATGCGATAGCCTTAAGATTAGATAAATGCGATAGTTGTAAGATTATATAAGATGGGGTAGTCGTAAGATTACATAAGATGCGATAGCCTTAAGATTAGATAAATGCGATAGTTGTAAGATTATATAAGAGATAGTCATAAGATTACATAAGTTGCGATAGCCTTAAGATTAGATAAGATGCGATAGTTGTAAGATTATATAAGATGCGATAGTCATAAGATTACATAAGATGCGATAGCCTTAAGATTTGATAAATGCGATAGTTATAAGATGGGGTAGTCGTAAGATTACATAAGATGCGATAGCCTTAAGATTAGATAAATGCGATAGTTGTAAGATTATATAAGATGGGGTAGTCGTAAGATTACATAAGATGCGATAGCCTTAAGATTAGATAAGAATGCGATAGTTGTAAGATTATATAAGATGGGGTAGTCGTAAGATTACATAAGTTGCGATAGCCTTAAGATTAGATAAATGCGATAGTTGTGAGATTATATAAGATGGGGTAGTCATAGTCGTAAGATTACATAAGTTGCGATAGCCTTAAGATTAGATAAATGCGATAGTTGTAAGATTATATAAGATGGGGTAGTCGTAAGATTACATAAGATGCGATAGCCTTAAGATTAGATAAATGCGATAGTTGTAAGATTATATAAGATGGGGTAGTCGTAAGATTACATAAGATGCGAGAGCCTTAGGATTAGATAAGATAATTGTTGGTTCATTCTTTATACTGACATTTGGACAGCTGCATTAAGGAATGTACTGTTGAATAATTACTGCCAAATTCATGGCAGATCTTATACAGGCTTAGAGGACTTTGTGTTGTGATTTTACATAAGGATTGACTTAAAGAACTATACATAGAGCTGCATTACCGATTGTGTTCTTGCATAAATGTTTATAAATTGGAAAAATTGGAATTGTAGCAGTGCCATAGTTTTTGGGACAGTATTATTTAGATTAGGTTAGGTTAGGTAAGGTTGAAGTATTATATGATATTCTTATTGAATTTGGTATTCCCAAGAAACTAGTTCGATTAATTAAAATGTGTCTCAGTGAAACGTATAGCAGAGTCTGTATAGGCCAGTTTCTACCTGATGCTTTTCCAATTCACTGTGGGCTAAAGCAAGGAGATGCACTATCACCTTTACTTTTTAACTTGGCTTTAGAATATGCCATTACGAAAGTTCAGGATAACAGACAGGGTTTGGGATTGAATGGGTTACATCAGCTTCTTGTCCATGTGGTTGACGTGAATATGTTAGGAGAAAATCCACAGATGATTAGGGAAAACATGGAAATTTTACTTGAAGCAAGTAAAGTGATCGGTTTGGAAGTAAATCCCGAAAAGACAAAGTATATGATTATGTCTCGTGACCAGAATATTGTACGAAATGGAAAGGTGGAAAAATGCAAGTATCTTGGAGCAACAGTAACAAATATAAATGACACTCGGGAGGAAATTAAACTCAGAATAAATATGGGAAATGCGTGTTATTACTCGGTTGAGAAGCTTTTGTCATCTAGTCTGCTGTCAAGAAATCTGAAAGCTAGAATTTATAAAACAGTTATATTTCCGGTTGTTCTTAATGATTGTGAAACTTGGACTCTCACTTTGAGAGAGGAACAGAGATTAAGGTTGTTTGAGAATAAAGTTCTTAGGAAAATATTTGGGGCTAAGAGGGATGAAATTACAGAAGAATGGAGAAAGTTACACAATGCAGAACTGCACGCATTGTATTCTTCACCTGACATAATTAGGAACATTAAATTCAGGCATTTGAGATGGGCAGGGCATGTAGCACGTATGGGCGAATCCAGAAATGCATATTATAGAGCATTCATGGGCACAATTTTCGGTTACATGAGGCACTCGATTTGAAATAGTTTGTTTACTAGGAGAGGAGACTGCAGAGTAGGATGGGAAATATAAACTGCTGTGACCTGCGTCACCTTATCGTAATCACTAAGGCGGTCAGTGGCGAATTATTAGGAAAGCGCTTGGTTAATGTGAGAGACTCGAAAACTTTTATTTAATTTGGCAAATTAATTCGACAGATTTAATCATAAACTTCTTTACTGTTTCTCTGTAGCTGAATTGATTTAAATTACAGGCGAGAAATTGCGTAACTAGCCACTAATATTCCATCACGTTGTCTACGTTTATTTTCTTGAATATTCTGGCGTTTCTCAAGATTACTTAATAGATTTGAACGTTCTCGACCTAAAATAATTTCAGAAAATCGTATTTCGTTTTCTACGCACATTTGATATTTTTTTTTATAAATTTATTTTGGAAATAATACATACAAACAATATTTAATTCCTCGTATCTTTAATGCAGTGTGTTTAAGGTATAATGTCGTATTTAGTATACTATGCAAATGTTAAGATCATAAATTTTCTTCGGAATAGTACGAAAAATAACATTTAATTTTTCTTACCTTCTAATTCAGCATGTTCTTTATGACATAAGGAGTAATGTCGTTGTAGCCTATATTAAATTTATTAATGCCTAATAGGATTTTAGAGCATAACATTCATCGTATGTTCTCCCCTTCTAAACAGCAAAAAAACTCTTCCTCCCATTTGTCATGAAATAATCGACACTGCTTTGATAATGCCATTATGCCACCACTGATATTGCTTATGAAACCGATAAAGAACCTGGCCATGCCTAGGAGCTATGTGAGGGAAGAACGGGGACTGTGAAGATGATGTCACTCAGAGCGATAAGCTGTCTCAAGTGAGGCACGATGCCCATCTCTGTTATAGAGTGTTAGTTGGGAGACCGGAGGAGGCCGAGACGTAGATGGGAGGATAATATTAAAATGGATTTGAGGGAGGTGGGATATGATGATAGAGACTGGATTAATCTTGCACAGGATAGGGACCGATGGCGGGGTTATGTGAGGGCAGGAATGAACCTTCGGGTTCCTTAAAAGCCAATTTAGATTAATAGTTGTCGATTTGTTTGCTAAGTTGTTCCTGTTCTTTATTGATCTCTCAGAGAACTTTTGTTTAATGGTTCTAAATTTTAAAAGGCTTCACAGTGATGGTTATAGTGGAGTAATGACGACTGAAGTGTTGGAAAATTATTTTGCAAATTTATAACAACATTTATTACATTCCCATGCATTGTTTAAGTGTTGTATTACTTATTCAATAATGATAGACTACTTCATAATGGTAGCTAGGTAGATTCAATAGAGTGTCTACTGTTGAATGGTTGCCAAATTCGTGACGGGGGTTATGGAAGTCTCAGAGGATGTTTGTCTTGTTCTCTTACATAATAATTGACTTAAATTACATACAAGAGCTGCCTTAGTGACTGACATCTTGCAGAAATATTTAGAGTTTGAAAATTTAGAAATACAGAAGTCTTATGCTTTTGGGTGGTGATGTTTGGCGAAATCATGCAGATACTTGGATAGTTGGAATAGGAAATCTAATCTTGCATAGTGATTTTCTAAATTCATGCCTGAAACCATACCATTTTAAGAGTACATTTGATAAGTGCTTTTACATAAGAAATGAGTTTACTGTGTTAGTTGTAGGGCATTAATGAGGGCTGAACATCTCGATAAATATTTTTGAAATCCGTAGAAAGATTTAGTGCATTATCGTGCTTGCTGTGGTGTTGTTGTTTTGAACAGTAATTATCGACTTCATTCTGTTGCTTGGACAGCTGGAATAGGGCTCTGGTCTTGCATAATGATTGCTAAATTCTTGGTGGGACTTAGACAAGTGTGACAGTATTTTTGTTTAATAGTTTTACTTTTGAAATATTTTTACAATGATAGTTATAGGGCAGATATTTCGACTGAGCTATTGGATAAAAATTTTCGAAATTTGTAACAAATTCCATTACATTCCTATGCATTCTTTAAGTGTTGTAGTGTGAATAATGATTGATTACGGTAACTGCTGTTGCGTAATCATTGCCAAATTACTGCTAAACCTATGGAAGTTTCAGAGTATCTTTGTGTTGTAGTTTTACATAACAATTGACATAAAATACAAGACACATAGCTGCATGACCGACTGACATGTTGAGGACTTTTTTTTTTTAAGTGGGTTATTTTACGACACTGTACCAACATCTCAGTTTATTTAGCGTATGGATGAAATGAAGGTAATAATGCTGGTGAAATAACTCCAGCACTGATAGTTACCCAGCATTTGCACATTTTGGGTTGGGGGAAAACACTGAAAAAAACATAGACCATTTTGCCCCGACCGGGATTGGAACTGGGCCACCTGCTGTCGTGATCAGATGCACTGACCATTACTTAACAGGTTTCGACGACTTGAGGAAATGTTAACATTTTGGAAAATTTATAATTTATTGTAGCACTCCCATGTGTTTTGTGGTGTTATTGTTTAGAATAATAGTTGAGAACTTGATGTAGATAATTGGGCTGCCGCAATAGGGATTGAATTTTTGCATAATGATTTTGAATATTCATGCGATGATTTGCACAAATGTGAGAGTGGTCTTTATTTATTATTTTTTTCTACTTAATGAATAACTTTAGATTGTTAGTTATAGAGCTGTAAAGACGACTGAACTGTTGGATAAATATTTTGCAAACTCGTAGCAAGATTTACTGCATTCTCGTGATCTTCGTTGTCTTGTTTTGAATAGTAATTGTGGACTTGATCCTGATTCTTGAACAGTTGCAATGGGGGTCGGCTCTTGTATAATTATTGCTAGATTCTAGCTGGGACTTAGACATCTCTGACAGTACTTTTGTGTACAGAATTTACATTATAATTTGCTTTACTCTGATGGTTATAGGGCAGTTATGTCGTCTCAAGTCTTGGGCAGGGCCACCAACAGAATTTATGGACCCCCATTGAAAAAAGTAACAATTACAAGTTAACAGCTATTCTAACCATAATAATTATTTGCAAAATAAATAAAAGATAACCCCATACACAGACACGAACTTAAAAATATACACTTTTATTACGTTGAAAACTTTTAGCAAAACTTCACATTAGCGCAATGTATTATATTCATAAAACATTATTCTTAAAGACCTGTATTTTCTAACTTGCAGTCCAACATCAACAAACAACTCTCCTTGACTTCACTGATGCAAAATCATCAATTATTTCATCAAAATTTAAAGATCTAGCAAGATCGCTCTCCAGACTAATGAACCAAGGTTACTCAGTCATTCTTGACACATTGTTTATCTGAATACATTTTTTATTTCCTTCATTTTGCTAAAGGATCTTTCAGCATCAGCAACTGTCACAGGAATTGTATAGAATATTCTAATGGTTATGCAAATATTTGGAAATAAAGTAGCCAGTTTTAATTCCCCCAGACTATTTAGGCGATTCATAGGTTTCAGTGGGGTTGGTCCTAAATTAGAGGCGTGAATTGATTTTAAATATTTCGGCTCATCACTGATCTCTTTGTTAATATCTTGATAATATTTTTGACGCAGTCTAGCACCCATATTAATATCTTCCAATTTTTTCTGTCTCTCCTTGTACTTCTCAGCTCCCGACTTATGCCTGTACTTGTCCATTGTGCAGTTAAACTATAACCAGTAACACTAATGAACAGAATTTACTAGACAAACGACAACGAAAAGACGAAAGTTTCGACACGAAACATACAATGTACCGAAAAAAAAACGCATCCGGCGACTTTGGTTTGAGAGAGTCCACTAGCATATTTGGTGGGCAAGCCGGGGTTTGGTAGTTAAAACGGACAAGCCAATAAATATTCGAATGTGTTCAGTACAAGCGACGGGAACATAGTTCAGGCAAATGGTAGGGCCCTCAATTGTCATGTCGGTGAACGTTAATGCGGGAAACCGATATTCTATTATATAAAAGTCAAATATTTACATATGAAGTGGTAATTTGTATTAATTCTATTATTGTTGAGTTAATATGTGAAATTTATGTAACAAACATTCTTACAAAATTGTATAGTTCCCGTATGTATCTACGAATAATTATTCGTGATAATAAAAAGTAATCAGACTCACTTAATCTGACAGGCCCTTATTGCTCTCAGGCCCATATGCACTCGCCCCCTTTGCTCCCCCTTCTCGGCAGCCCTGTTGGGTAAATGTATCCTAAATTCATGGCAGGATTTATTACATTGTCATCCTTGCTTCTGAGTTGTACTGTTGAATAATGTGCGAGTACTTGATACTGACAATTGGACAGCTGGAATAGGGTCTGTACTCTTGAATAATTATTTTGATTTAATGGCAGATGTTATGGCAGCCTCAGAGTATCTTTTCCTTGTGCTTTGTATGAAAATGAACAAACATTATGAGACTTGGAACTGCATTACCCACAGAGCTGTAAGAGAAAAGTTAACAAATTCAAATAGTTAGAATTGTAACAATCTGATGCTTTTGGAGTGTTGTTGTTTTGAATTACTGTTGATGACTTGATACAGAGAGTTGGACAGCTGCAATAGAGAGTCTAGTTCAAAATTGATGCCGAGATTTATAGAATTGTGAGAGTGACTTTTCTTGTGCTTTTACATAAGAAATGACATGAACCTGATAATTGCAGGATAGTAATGTCTACCGAACGTTTTGTTAAATATTTCCCAATTTCGTAGGAAGAACTGTTAGATTCTCATGGTTGTTGTGGTCTTGTTGTTTTGAAAACTAATTGAGGACTTGATTCTTACAGCTAGAGAGTTGCAATAGGAAGTGTGGTCTTACATAATGCTTGCGAACTTGATGCTGGGACTTGTAGAACTGTAATGGTACTTGTTGTTTGTTCTTTTTTCTTAAGATTGTACATTATAATTTGCTTTACACTGATGGTTATGTGGCAGTAATGACGTGTCAACTGTTGGACAAATGTTTCCAAAATTCAAAGGGAGAAATATTACATTTCTATGCTGGTGTATGAGTTCTAGTGTTGAATAATGTTTGATTAATTCATAGTGACACTTGTACAGCTGGAATAGGGACTGTAGTGTTGAATAATTATTGCTATTTCATGCCAGGATTTATGGCAGTGTGAGGGTACCTTTGTCTTGTGCTCTACATGAAAACTGACAAAATGAAAAAAACATTGATTGAATTGCTGAGACAAGAAATAGAACAACTGAAGAGGAAAATCAAGCAGTACGAAATAAGTCAAAGAAAAAGGACATTGTTATTCTTCGGAGTAGAGGAAAAGGGACGTGAATTCGCAATAGAAACAAGGGAGGCAGTATGGAGAGTATGCTACGAGATCTTCAAACTGGGGTAAGAGCAGAAGACATCGAGGAGACTTATAGAATCGGATTGGGATGTAAAAGGCCTATTGTGATAAGATTCTCAAATATAGTAACCAAAGAAAGAATATTAAAGAACTTACACAGAGTGCGAGGAACGGAATGAGAGTTGAAAAAGACCTGAGCTATGAGATCAGATGTAAAAGAAAGCTACTACTCCCTTTCATGAAGGCGGCAAGAGCGAATAAACACTTTGCAAAATTATATGAAGACAAATTAAAAATCAATGGGAAATTCTATGACATAGAATTCTGTAAGGCAAATGAAGATCATCCAATATTTGGATTAAGTACGAAGAAGCGAGAACTTCAATATGCTAAAGAGGAGAGGAGATCTGAAGACACGAGGGCACAAGGTACGAACGGGCAAACTGACGGAAGTACAATCGTGAGGAAGGGGAATGGTCAAGAGGAAAAGAAAATGAAGCAACTGCAGTTATCACATAAACTGGAAAGAAGAGAAATTGAAGAATATCATTGGGATGGATTAATACCGACCAACCCAACTAAACAGATGTTTAGTGAAGATCGGAATTCGAACTGTGAGAAAATATACACGACAGGTGATGGACAGTCTGCTCAATCAGCAATTGTGCTGGAAAGTAACTATCATAACAAGATCATTGACCAAGTATGTGCAGACGACAAAGAATTAGCTGAATTGCAGATAGTGCCGGAGGAAGCGAGACAGAACCAGGAAATGCTGAGATCAAGAATACAGAAGAAGCAAACATATGTGAAGAAACCAGATAAGAGCGGCTTAAGTACCACAATGGCAATGAAGTTCAGTGACACGAGTAAAACTTCAAGTGATTCGGGAAGTGATTTAATCAGAGTAGTAGGAAGGAAGGTCAGTGCCGAGAGGAGAAGTGAAATTGTTTCTGTGAGTGCAGAAGCTGAAATGGTGAGAAGTGAAATGAAGACAAAGAATGACGACTGTATAACAGAAAATGATGAAGTGAATGTTTATGGTCCAGAGAGGGGTAAGGAAGAGATGACTAAGGACTTAGTAAATAAAGTGATATATGAATTAGAGGAGTGGAAGAGGAAGTAAAATTGTAAGTAGATAAGACGATTGAGTTAATGAAAATAGGTAATGAGTACTGTATAGTGGAGGAGGCTAGCTAGGACGGCGAAATATAATATGTAGAAAATTAATGAGATTGGAATATGAAAGGCACGCATGAAACAGACAAAAATCGAGCATATTGTCAATGGTATAATATGTTTTAGTAACAAGTATTATTAGAAACCGTGTGTCCTCGATATAGTCTAAGTGAACTGAAAATCAAGAACAGAGTGATAAAGTATCAATTGTGAATGAACTAGAGAAGTGTAATAGGAATTAAGTAAAACGATAGAGATAATGAAAATAGGTGAGGAGTATGGCGGGGTAGGCTAGCAAGGATAGTGAAGTATAACATGTAGAAAATTAGTGGGATCTGAAAATGAAATGTACACAAGAAACAGATATAATAACGAACCTATAGTACATTTTAGTAACAAGTATTATTGAAACAGTGTGTGTAATGTGTAATGAAAGTCAAGAACAGAGTCGTAAAAGTGTAAATTTTGAATGATCTAAATTAAGTTGTTAGGATTTAAAGGGAGAATACTGATCAATTTAAATGGGGTCGAAAGTCAAGTATAAGAGCGTCTACAAAAGGTATATCTGTAACGAATGTAATTGTGGCACCAGATACAAAAATTGTGAATCCACATTACATGGTTGTAAATGATGACATCATATATCATATCATATCATATCATATCATATCATATCATATCATATCATATCATATCATATCATATCATATCATATCATATCATATCATATCATATATCATATCATATCATATCATATCATATCATATCATATCATATCATATCATATCATATCATATATCATATCATATGTGAATTATCGACTGAGCTGTAGCAGAAATGTTTACAAATTCGAAATATTAGAATTGTAGGATTCCCATGCTTCTTGAGGTTTTGTTGTTTTGAATAATACTCCAGGAATTGATATCAATATTTGGACAGATGTAATAGGGATTGTTGTCTTGCATAATGAAATGAAATGCGCACAATGTGCATAGGATTTTTAGTTTAGCTTGACACAGTTCGCACACGCACTTGTCGTTGAGTTCATGGTGTCTCTGGTGGCACAGATCTTACGGTGAAAATCATGCACCGCATAATGGGTCATTATGTGCATCAGTTTGTAGTTTGTGTTTGTCTAGTGTCTAGTTGTCATCGCGTCCATTATGTAGAACTCACTCCAAATGGCATTCTTCTTTCCTCTGAGTACTTGAAGGGCTTTCTCGTATGCTGGGGTGTTCAGCATGCAGAGTTGCATTTAATATCATCGATGAAGAAGTTTCCTCATTAGTTCGTATGTTAGTCTCGAGAGTGTTGTTCTTCCTACTGCTAGTACCGGTACTCTTTTCATGAAGGATGATTTGACTCGTTAAATTTTTCCCATGTTGCTGATTGTTAAGTTTCCCCATATGATATTTAGTCTGTAGGTTGTTATTGGTGCTATAATAGCTGACATAAATAAGGTCATTGCCGTTTTTGTTTCTAGTTGTTGCAGGTTCTTGATATTGTACATCTATTTTATTGCAATTTCTGTTATTTCTTGAATATGGATTCTGTATGATTTTAATGTTGTTTGAAGCATTAAGTATTTAAATTTTTGCAGTACCTCGAGTGCGTCATTCTGCAATGTCAGGGTGTATTTTTTCTTTGTTTGCTGCTGTTTCTGAAGTTCATTTGCTTTGTTTCCTGGTGGTTTATCTGTAGGCTGTTTTCCTCTGCCCATCTCACGAGTTTATTTAGGACCTGTTGTAGTTCTTTCCTATGTTGCACGAGCCTATCGCCATGTCATCTGCGTACATAATCAATGATGCTGTGTTGTCCTTTGTGACTTTTGTTATGTCTGTGCTCATGATATTGAAGAGACCGGGCTGATAGGTGATAGTGTAATTTCGTGGGATATTTGGATGTAGTTGTATTTTAGGATGTGTGCGATTATTGTTGTTAGGGCATGTGATTCGCTTAGTTTTCCAATATTAGTGTTTTCCTGTTTATAAGCTTTGCTGTAGTCGACGAATACTACATGATATTTCTTCCCAGGGTATCTTAGGGTAGGCCTATTCTCTATTTGTTCTATTAGGTTGCTTACTTCGTGAAGGGTGTTTATGCCTTTTCTGAATCCGAATATGGTTGTCTACTTTGGCTACTAGTCTGTTAGTCAGTATTTTTGTGAGAACTTTGAGAGTGACATTCTCGAGGGCAATACCTCGGAAGAAGTTCCGATTGTTGGTCTCTCCTTTTCCTTTGAAGAGAATTTCATTGTCGATGTTCTCCATGGTCGCCCGTCATATGTAAGGAGTTTTTTATGTGTTCCATGTACCAGTATATGCTGTCAGGTCCTGTTGCTTTCTTGTTCTTGGCTGATATAATTGTTTCTTCTACTTATTTTCTGGTTATAAGAGATGGGGTTTGCATAGTTTCTCTCTTCGGTAGTTGATGTGACTTTTCTCTATGCTGATAATTCAGGATTTCTTTGAAGTGGAGTTCCCATATGTCCATGATGATTTCCTTTCTTGCTGTTGGTCTTGATTTCCTGAGTGCGTTGTAGGGGTTTTGGTTGGCTTTCACAGCTAGTATTTTTGTTTGTTCCTCTATGTTTTGTGCTTTACTCGCTCTCTTCAAAATGAAAATAATGCCAATATTGTCCTACGGAATAGAACTCACATGGCCACACCTCACAGAAGGGAACATAGCAGAACTGGAGAAAGTCAAAGCGGTCTATCTAAAACGCTTACTATGCCTGTCGCCATCAACCCCATCAAGGCTGGTTTATGAATTAACCAGGGAGCCCTTCCTGATCGAAGAATTAAGAATCCAATACCTGTTACCAGCTACCAGAGCGAGCACAGCCTTTCTACAGAAGTGCAAAGAGAAGAAAGAAGACATCTGGCCTGAATTTTACAGCACCGAAGCGATGACATCTGATTTCTTTGGAAACTACGAGCTGAGACATCTAGTGACAAGAATAGCTGTATATGGTTTTCATCACAAAGTCTGCAGCAGTGCACACTACCACTCACCAGATGGAAGCTGCGTGTGTCTACTGTGCAAGAAATCCTGTGAAAGATACCATATCCTATGGTGCACCGAAAGAACGAAATCATTGATTTCATACAGTGAAGACAGCGCCTGTAGGGAAAAGCCCTAAAACTCTTTCTCTTTGCACGAATGTGTGCTTTCTCTTCTTTATTATGTTTTGTGCTTTTCCCGTTTTTATTAGTTGTTTGTACTGTTTTCTCTGCTTAGCATATTGCAATAGTATATCTTTTTGATTTGCCATTCTTGCTTGGTGGAGTGCTGTCAACGTTTCTTGCCACTTATGGAAACACTCTTTGTCAAACTAGAGTTGGGCTCTTCTTTCTTTTGTTGAGATGCTGCACTCTTGGAGAATTGATGTATGTAGTTTAGCAGCATTCCCCTAGTTCGTTCAGCTTGACTAGCCTTGTGATGCTGTTGTGATTTTGTCCTGCATTTTCTTTAGTTTTCTGAAGGCTCTGAGTACTTTTAGAATGGAGATTTGTTGAGACTGCTGAATTATGTTTTTAGTTTGGATTGGTATGTGGTTTTTTATAAGAGCCATTTCTGTTGACCAAAGTCCATCTTGTTTTATTGTTTGAACTTGTTCTCCTTTGTGGACTAAAATGTCTATAGTGCTGGTTCTGTTTGGTGCTATATAAGTCTTCAGTTCTGGCTTGTTTATGAGGGTAAATCCTTCTTTTATTAGCATGCCCAAAACTATTTTGGAATTGGTTGTTTCGCTTATCTATCCTATAGTTTAGATCTCTTGCCAGTATGATTCTCTCATTTTGTATTGTTCGTGTGATTGCCTGTGCTATCCTTTCTACTGCGTCTTCTGCAATTGATTGTGGTTTGATATATAGGCCTATTGTCAAAACGATTTCAGAATATTTTATAAGGACATGAACACGGGTAGAAAGCAGTTCAAGCCAAGAACAACGCTACGTAGACATGAGGACGGATCTATGATTGGCAATGAGGAAGATATATTGGAGAGATGGCGAAGACATTTTAATGACCTGTTGAATGGGAAGAACACTTACATGGATACGGGCCGGCTAATCTTAGATATAAGTAATAATACTTCGGAATCCTCCTCAATCAACTTAGAGGAAGTAATCATGGCAGTGGAAAAGCTAAAAAACAACTAAGCATCTGGCTCCGATAACATCCCACCCTAATTATTAAAGAATGGAGGTGGTAAACTCTTAGTATGCCTGAAGAACCTCCTTTCCCAAATATGGAAAAGGAAGTAATTCCTAAGCAGTGGTGCATGGGAATTATCTGCCCATTACATAAAATAGGATATCAGTTATAATGTTCCAAATATCGAGGAATAACACTGCTAAATGCTGCTTACAAACTTCTCGCCAACATCTTATATCATAGACTTCGCCCACATGTAGAAAAACAGCTTATCAATCCGGATTTCGTCCAGGGAAGTCAACTATTAACCATATTTTTACTCTATGGCAAATTGAGGACCGTTTTTGCAAAACTTGCTAACTGCAAAATTTGCAAAATTGAGATTTTGGTGGATTCGTTAACATAAAGCACGCCTCTACACGATGTTAAAGTTATCTTAGTAAAATTGAATTATTTCTCTTCATTATAGTGTGTCAAAGTGTGATGGTTGCACTTATAACCTACTTGTCTCCATACAGTTTTTTATCTCACCTGTAAAATTTAGTTTTTTCAGTTAGCAACTTTTGCAAAAACGGTCCTCAATTTTAGAAAAAAATGAGAGAATTTAAAGTTATGACTCATTTACTTTTTATAGATTTTAAATGGTGCATACGACAGTATCAATAGAAAGAAATTACATTGTTCAATGGAAGAATTAAATATTCCATCAAAACTGATGAACATGGTAAAGTTAATGACTGAAATCACAGAGAATAAGGTTAAAATACAATCACATCTGTCAAGAGCATTTTTAACATATAATAGAGTTCGTCAAGGGAATGCATTGACATGTCTTCTTTTTAATATTGCTTTAGAAAATATGATTCGAAAGTCTGGAGTAGAAGTCAGAAGTAATATTTTTTAGAAATTAACCTTGGTAATGGCATTTGCGGACGACATAGTCATCATCGGTAGATCCTTAAAATATATGGAAGAAGCTTTTCTTGCTCTTGAAAAATCAGGTAAAGAAATGGGAATGGTTATCAACGAGGAAAAGACCGAGTACATTGTGGCAACTAGTGGAAATTCAGGTGGTAGAGCAGACAGTATACAGATAGAGAATTATAAATTCGAAAGGGTCGACAAATTTAAATAACTCAGATCCTTGCAAATTAAGCTTTCAGGAATAACTCCCTGTAAAGTTAATTTGAATAATTTCCCTCGAAATTATTCAAATTTCGGATTGAAGAAACATTTTAAATCACTGCCCGTAACAGAAAAACAAAAAGTCACATAGAGTTATAAAACTCAAATGTTGGTTGCTTGAATCAATTTGATCTATGGATTCAGGGAAAAATTGGATTTGTAGAAGAGCTCAGTGGAAATTACGTTTGAAAGGTCCCGGGTCGACAAATTTAAATAACTCAGATCCTTGGTTACAAACGACAATAACATATCTAAGGAAATCTCAAATAGGTTGGTATGTGGGAATAGAGCTTATTTCGGACTAAAGAAATATTTTAAATCACATGCCCAGACACAGGAAACAAAAACCACCTTATATAAAACACTTGTGAGATCAATCCTGATATATGGTTCAGAAACATGGACCATTTCTAGGAATGACGAGAGAAGACTTGAAATTTTTGAAAGGAAGATTCTTCGAAGAATATATGGTCCAGTTTTTAAAAATGGATTATGGAGGAAAAGTTATAATGAGGAATTATATAACATGTTTAAAGAGCAAAACCATTAGATTGAGGTGAGTGGGACATGTAATGAGAATGGTTGCATCAGAACCTTGTAAAAGAATTATTCTCACTAACTCTGGAGGTCAAAGGAGAGGAGGAGGACGACCACATCTGCAATGGATTGACGAAGTGGAGGAGGATCTTGTGAGGTTAGGGTACAGGAACTGGAGAACTGTTGCACAGGACAGAGACAGACTGCAACGCCTACTGAGAAAGGCCAGGGCTCATAACGGGCTGTAGTGATGATGATGATGATGATGATGATGATGATGATGATGATGATGATGATGATGGTCACAATTCGGTTTTTACCAAGACTGTGTTATCGGTTTTTAAAGATTTTTCTGATTTTTCCTAATTTTGGCTTGAGGAAGATTGATACTCTGCTGGCTGACTTTCCTGCTGTGGGTTAGGCGAAAGTGTATATTCCGGAGTGTCCTTGAATGTTGTATTCTTCTGTTAAGAAGATTTCTGTAAGAATGATTGCATCATATGCTGCTATTGATTCTAATGGTATGAGTGACATTGCGTTGCATAGGCAATATCTTTATGTGTCTAGATGAGTTCAACTTCTTCATCTCGGTTGTTTTTTGGAAAGCAGAATCGTCTATCACTCCTTGTGGGCAGTAGTCTGGCCTCTCTGTCCCCTCGATGTAGTTAAAAGGGAAGCCTACTTTGAAGGCTTTCTTGTCTCCTAAGTTATGCAATTCTTCATATGTGATGTTTCGTTGGATATCATTTCTTTCCAGGTATTTAGCCACTGTTTCTGGGGTTGTACTTTTCTTCAGTCTCCCAATGTATAACCACACCATCTTGTCTGCTGCTTGTAGGTAGTTACTATCATTTCTTGCATAACAATTTGCTAAATTGATGCTAGATCTTATACAAGTGTGAGAGTGATTTTTCTTTTACAGTTAATAAATTTTAGAACGAGGTTCACTCAGCCTCCTATAAAATTGAAATCAGAGTTTACCCATTCTGATAGTTATAGCCTTCATGGCAGATACCTTTACCTTTACCTTTTTTAATGTTATAGGCAATAATGAGGAATGAAATTTTGACATAAAATATTTTCCAAATTCGTAGAAAGATGAAAAAAATTATATTGTCATGCTTCTTGAGGTCTTTTTGTTTTCAATAGTAATTGATGATTTTATTCAGACACTTGAACTGCTGCAATAGGGACTCTGGTGTTGCATAATGACTGCTAAATTGGTGCAGGATTAGTACTAGTGTGACAATACAATAATTTTTATAATGATTTTAATAATAATAATATAATAATAATAATAATAATAATAATAATAATAATAATAATAATAATAATAATAATAATGGCTTTAATGGCTTTAATGTTACTGTTAAAGTGCAGAATGACGTGTGAAGTTTTGCATAAATGTTTTCAAAATTAAAAGGAAAACTTATTGTATTATTCTTGTTTATGTGCTGTAGTGTTGAATAATTTTCGACTTCTTGTTACTGACATTTGGACAGCTGAAGTGAGGACTGTACTGTTGAATATGTACTGTCAAATTCATGGCAATGAGAATGGTAAAACGTTGAGGAACTTTGTAAATTATAACGAATTTAAAATCACTAATACCCTTTTTCGACATAAAGATGTGCATAAATACACATGGACAGCGAGAGGAAGAAGATCAATAATAGATTATATTCTTATCAACATGAAGTTATCTCCATATGTGTACGACACAAGAGAGTATAGAGGCTGCGATATTAGCTCTGACCACTTTATGGTACTTTCTAAATTAAAAATTCCAAAGAAATGGATATTTAAGAAGAAAAGTAAAACTCCAGAAAGTAAAACAAATTATAAAGTACACCTGCTAGAACAGGAGAGTATAAGGAGATTATACTGCTCACGATTAAACATGTACATGGACCATAGAGTCATAAGTACGAATGTAAATGAAGAATGGTAAGATTTTAAAGAATTAATTTTGAAAGTAGCAGGAGAAGTGTTAGGGAAGAGATCCATAAAAAGAAAGAGGATAGGATTACAATACTGGAATGAAAAAATAAAACAAATTATAAATTGTAAGAAGCAGGCATATTTAAAGTACCTTCAGACAAATTCTAATGAGGATAAAATAGAATACAAACACAGAAGTGCTACTGTATAGTGAAAAGGGAAATAAGAAAGTTGAAACGCAAAAGCTGGGACAACTATATAAGCACTATCGAGCATGATTGTCATGGAACGCAAGATGTAGCATACAAAATAATGAAACACTTGAACTCAACATAAAGAGACAAGGCAAAAATAAATAATATTAGAGAGGAAAACTGGATTACATTTTATCGCAGCCTATGGACGAAGATGGATGAAGAAGACATTAACCCAACATTAACTACGTTAGCAGAAATTGACCCCATTGAAATGAACGAATTAGATAATGCACTTAATACATCTAAGAATAAAAAATCTCCAGGAGCAGATGGTATAAACACTGAATTGCTAAAATACATGCCTGAAGGAGTAAAAATGAGATTTTTAGAATTAATAAATATCTGTTGGAAGACTTGTACAATCCCAGACGAATGGAAAAGAGGAATAGTATGTCCAATCTTTAAAAAAGGTAAGAGAAACGATCGCCAGAACTACAGAGGCATTTGCTTACTAAACGCAGCATATAAAATATTCGCTAAAATAATAACTCGTTGCCTAAACATAATAAATGAATATGTGCTGACAGAAAAACAAAATGGATTTTGGAAATGTCGTTCATGCTCGGATAACATATTCATATTAGAACAAATTATTAAAAAAAGACGAGAATTTAATCTTCCAATGTATATGCTTTTCATCGACTACGAGAAAGCTTTTGATAAAGTGTCACTAAAGAAATTATGGGAAATAATGTATAAAAGAGGATTTCCAGACCACCTAATAAAAGTAATTCAGAGTCTATACTTCGGAACACAGATAAAAATAAGAACAGACTACACCAGTAATAAACAAATAAAAACTAACCAAGGAGTTAAACAGGGCTGTCCACTGTCCCCTGCGCTGTTTAGTATATATCAGTGGCGGCCGGTGAGGCATTCTGGTGGTGGTGGTGCCAAAAATGAAAAAAACGTTTTACGCAAATTACCCTAGTGAAACTGATAATCACAGCTCACGTTTACATTATGTTAAATAAAACACATTAATTAAACCAGCTATTTTACCAGGTGTACAGTTAACAATGCATCTAGTAACAGTTACAATAACATTTCCGAAACTAATAACGAAATTTACAGATACAGATAATGCAAAACTTTCACAGAATTGTTAGTCAAATACAAATAAATTTTATAACTTAGATTTAGATTTAGATTTAATTTAATTTCTTCCTGTAACCACTACAGGTTGCCATCGACAAAGAGTACCATGATACAATAGAGTAAATGCCTTGAGGCTTAGTGATACATTGTTGTTAGAGTGAAAAATAACAATTTGAATTGTATTAAAACACATGATATTAAACGAAGTAACGTCAAGGAGATGCGAATTAGTCATGGTCCAGATGTATGATGCCTGAAAATAGCTATTGAGCTTTTGAATGCTGCAGTTGTTAGATCTCTTAAAATATTTTTATGCAGGCCAAAAGATTTACAGAAGTCGACTAGGAACCGGGGTATGGTCCCACGGGCTCCTATCATTAGTCCCGTAATGACGATGGAATCCAGATGGTATTTGTCCTTAAAAAAACTGATGGAAGGTTCATATATATTCCTTTTTCCTCGTGTACTTCTTCTGGCTGGTGTTAGTGCGATTCGAATCTCACAGTAGGGTCTATGATGTAACCTTCAAGAGAGGGAAGTTTAAATGCAATTATGTCGATTCTTCGATTACTGCCCTCACTGGATATGCCGTGTACTTCTTCATATACTGAATAACCTTTGTTCCTTAAGGCAGTTGCTATTATAGATCTTACTGTATGATGCCGTGTATTTCGTAGAAGTTCACCGTGTGGACAGTCCCCAGGACATGGGCAAAAACACACGAGATAACAGTGATAACAGTGATATAGATAATAAATGAACATGTTTGCACTTTATTTAACAGGCCGATGAATCCAAGGCAGCGGTCTGAATAACACATGTTCATGTTCTGCACAGATCTCATGTATCGTTAACAAAAGCATCAATACTATAGCAACAGTGTAGCGATATTTAGTTGCCGCAAAATAAAACAAATATTACACAACATTAACAAACAGTGTTACATAATATGAAAAAATATTTATCTTTCTAAAAAGAACCATGACTATGTCTGCATTCAAATAGTTAAATGAATAATACTTTACACATTCAAATCCAAGTTATGTGCATTAGTTTTGAATTGGCAGCATTACATTAACATTTGGCGCGGAACTTTAACTAGTGGTTTTCGTGCCAGTCTGCGGTTGATGGTTCCCTTCGTCTCCAATAACGCTGCCATCTAGCAAAATTTCTGCATTACTGTGCTCTACCGGGCAGAATATTAACTACTGAGTCAAATTGAATTCGGCTCAAAGTCAGCCACAAGAAACGCATATAAACTAGAATCAGTAGCTTTTTGTGCAGTGTTATATGGACGTAGGCTGTGCCACACACAAGTGGCTCCAACGTTCGGAAAAACGCAGCAAGAGTGCGTCTAGATCTGTGGGCGCGCTCGTTCAGATGAAATACGAATAAGATGTGTAGAAATAATTGTAGAATTGTTCGATTGTTGGATAAATTTTTTCAAAATACGTAGCAATGCTTGCCTATGAGTTCTAGTTTTGAATAATGTTTGAGCAATTAATATTGATACTTGGATACATGGAATAGGGACTGTACGGTTGCAGAATTATTCGTAAACATATTGTGTGTCTTTCACGTGTTAAATTTCATATTATTTTTTAACATGTTTCGGCCTACTATTGGCCATCTTCAGAACTAGTTGTTGCTGGTCTTGGCGCCTTTTGTTTTCTTTCCTGTGGTGGTGTGTTTATGTAGTGTATGTGGAGTCAAGAGTGTGTGTATGTTTCTTCTGAAATTGAGTTGTGTGTTGAGAATTTCTTTTGGATGTGTTTTTCTATGTTCGTATGATTTGAATTGTTCCAGTATATTTACTTTCTGGCTGTTTGGTTGGATGTGTAGAATTTCCATGTCTGTGTTGATGTCTGAGTGGGTGTCGTTAGCTTTTGTGATATGTTCTGCATACTATAAAATTTAACACGTGAAAGACACATAATAGGTTTTCCGAAGTGATATAGTATTAAAAGTTGTGTAATCAGTATGTATAATTATTGGTATTTCCTGGTAGTCTCGAAGTACCTTTGTCTTGCGCTTTACATGAAATTTGGCAAGAAATTGAAATATGTAAAGGTTAATTACCGACCGATCTGTAAGAGAAATGTTGAGAAATGGGAAAAATTTGGAATTGTAATAGCAGTACTATGATGATTTTTGGGGTTTTGTTGTCTTGTACAAGTTGTTAAGGTTTGATAGAGAGGGTTGGGCAGCTGCGATAGGGGCTATAGGCTTGCAGAATGATTTTCTAAATTAATGTCAGGATTATAGCTGTAATGTTACAGTGGTTTTCTTGGTGGTTTTACATAATAACTTTAATTTTGTAATTAGAGGGCAGTAACTATTGGATAAATATTTTCCAAAATCATAGGCAAAATTGTTAGATTCTTATGGTTCTTGAGTTGTTGATTTTAATACTAATTGATGACTTAATTGTGAGAGCTGGAGGGCTGCAATAGGGAGGCCTGTGTTGTATAATCATTGCTAAATTGATGCTGGGGCTTGTACAACTGTGACAGTGCAATTTTTTTAAACAATTTACATTATAATTTAGTTTACCGTGATGGTTCTAGCGCAGTAATGACGTCTCAACTGTTGTATAAATGTTTCCAATATTCATAGCAAGGTTTATTACATTGCCATGCTTATTTATGAGTTAAAATTTTGAATAATTTTTGAGTAATTTGTACTGACAATTGGACAGCTGGAATAGGATGTGTTCTGTTGATATAATAGCAGGAATTATTACAGTCTCAGACTACGTTTTTGTTGTTGCTTACATGAAAATGAAGGAAAATTATAAAACGTGGAATTCCATTTCTCACAAAACTGTAAGAGAAAAGTTTACAATTTGGAGAAATTAGAATTGGAGCAATCGAATGATTTTTGGGGGTGTTGTTATTTTGATTTATTGTTGACGACTTGTTATAGAGAGTTAAACAGCTGCAGTAGGGATTGTAGTATTGAATAATTATTGCGAAATTAATGGGAGAACTTATGCAAGGCTTAGAGGACCTTTGTGTTGTGATTTTACATAATAATTGACTGAAAATAGTACACATAGAGATGCATTGCCGACTGAGCGTTTTAATAAATACTTAGATATTGGGAAATTTAGAATCATAGCACTACCATGTTACTTGGAGTGTTGTTGTTTGAATAATTTTTGAGTACATGATACTGCACCTAGACAACTGGAATAGATACTCTACTGTTGAACAATTATGGGCAAATGCATATCACGAGTTGTGCAAGTCTCGGAGTAATTTAGTCTTTTGCATCATAATTGACTTAAAGTAGCACAGAAGGAGCTGCATTACTGACTGAATTTTTGCCCAAATGTTTAGAATTTGGGGGAATTGGCATTATAGAATTCCCATTCTACTCGGTGTTTTGTTTTGAATAGTTGACGAATTAATTCCGATACTAGAATAAGGATTTTAGTCTTGTAAAATGATTTGTAAATTCGTGTTGGGATTTATACAACTGTGACAGTACTGTTGTTGATTCGTTTTACATACTTGGTCAGTTGCAATAGTGACTTTAGTTTTGCTCAGTGATTTTCTGAATTAGTGTAAAGGCATATAACTTTGTAAATGTGCTTTTCATAAGTCGTTTTCATAATAAATTACTTTAGTCAGTTTCTTATAGGGCAGTTTTGAGCGCTGAACTGCGGGATAAATATTTTCAATTTCGTAACTAGATTTTTTTGAATTCCCATGCTTGTTGTGTTGTTGTTTTGAAAAGCAATTGTCGACTTCATTCTGATACGTGGAGAGCTGCAAATTGATCTGTTGTCTTGCTTAATGATTAGTCAATTCTTGATGGACTTGTACAATCGACAGTATTTTTTTAAGTGTTTTACTCTTTATAATGATGATTATAGGACAGAGATATTGACTGAGATGTTGGATAAAAATTTTAATATTTATAAGAACATTTATTACATTCGCATGCATTCTCTAAGTGCTGCAGTGTTGAATAATCATTGATTTCTTCATAGTGAGCACTAGGCACTGCAATAGGTACCTATTGTTGAAGCGTGATTGACAAATTTGACGGTAGACCATGGTAGTTTAATAGTATCTTTATCTTTTAGTTGTACATATTAATTGACTTAAATGACAAGCAGAAAGCTGCATTACCGACTGAGGTATTACAGAAATATTTAGACTCTGGAAAATTTATATTGTAGCATTACCATGCTTTTTGGGGTGTTGTTGTTTTGAATAATAGTTGACATGATACACACACTACGGTAGTGCAATAAGGATTGTAGTGTTGCATAATGATTTTCAAAATATATGTCGAGACCTGCACAACTCTGAGAATGTTCTTTTTCTAGTACTTTCATGTCGTGAATGACTTTACTGTGTTACTTATAGTGCAGTAAATGTGACTAAACTGTTTGATGAATATTTTGAAAGTTGGTAGGAAGGTTTACTACACTCTCCGTGGTGTTTTTTTGTGTTGTTGTTTTGAATAGTAATTGTCGAGTTCGTCCTAATTATTGGACAGCTGCAGTAGGGTTCTGGTGTTGCATAATTTTTAGCAGATTCAAGTTGGGACTTGTTCAACTTTGACAGTACTTTTGTATAAAGAATGTTGTGTATAATTTGGTCTACGTTAATGGATATAGGCAGTGATAACGTCTGAACTCTTGGATAAATATTTCCTTAATAGTTGGCAAGATTTATTACATTCACTGCTTGATTGTGAGTTGTAGTGCTGAATAATGTTTGAGTACTTGTCAGTGGCAATTGTACAGCTGGAATAGCGTCTGTACTGTTGAATAATTATTTTGATTTAATCCCAGGAGTTATAGTAGTGTGAGTATGTTTTTCTTGTGCTTTAGTTGAAAATGAAGGAAAATTATAAGATGTGGAAATGCATCACTCACAGAGCTGTAAAAGAAAAGTTTATAAATTGGAAACTTAGAATACTGTAGCAATGCCATGTTTTTTGGGGTGTTGTGACTTTGAATAATTACAGTTGACTACTTGACATTGGGAGTTGGGAGAATAGTTATACATAATGATGTTGTAAATCGATTCCAGAACTAATAGAATTGTGACAGAGACTTTTCTACTGTTTGAGTGTGCTAATTGCCGGGCCGTGATGATGACTGAAGTTTTGAATAAATATTTTCCAAATTCATAGGAAGAATTGTTAATATTGAAAACAACAAGGCCACAAGAAACTTGAGAATCTGATTGAGGACTTGATTTAGATAGGTGGGCAGCTGGAATAGGAATTGGGATCTTGAATGATTGCTAATTTGATGTAGGATTTGTATAAATGTGACAGTATCATAATTTTTTTTTTTTTTTTTTTTTTTTTTTTAAGAATGTACATTATAATTTGCTTCAGAGTGATGGTTATATGGCAGTAATTACGTCTGAATTGTTGGATAAATTTTTCCAAAATTGGTAGCAAGAAGTATTACATGCCTATGCTTGCCTATGAGTTCTAGTTTTGAATAATGTTTGAGCAATTAATATTGATACTTGGATACATGGAATAGGGACTGTACGGTTGCAGAATTATTGATAAACATATTAAGTGTCTTTCACGTGTTAAATTTTACATTATTTTTTAACATCTTTCGGCCTACTATTGGCCATCTTCAGGACTAGTTGTTGCTGGTTTTGGCGCCTTTTGTTTTCTTTCCTGTGGTGGTGTGTTTGTGTAGTGTAATGTGGAGTCAAGAGTGTGTGTATGATTGTTCTGAAATTGAGTTGTGTGTTGAGAATTTCTTTTGGAAGTCTTTCCCCCAGTGTGTTTAGTTTCTAGCTGTTTGTTTGGATGTGTAGAATTTTCATGTCTGTGTAGTTGTGGTTAGCATTTGTGATGTGTTCTGCATAATATAAAATTTAACACGTGAAAGACACATAATAGGTTTTCCGAAGTGATATAGTTTTAAAAGTTGTGTAATCAGTATGTATAATTATTGGTATTTCCTGGTAGTCTCGGAGTACCTTTGTCTTGCGCTTTACATGAAAGTTGCCAAGAAATTGAAATGCGTAAAGGTTAATATTACCAACCGATCTATAACAGAAATGTTGAGAAATAGGAAAATTTGGAATTGTAATAACGGTACTGTGATGATTTTTTGGGGTTTTGTTGTCTTGTATAAGTTGTTAAGGTTTGATAGAGAGGGTTGGGCAGCTGCGATAGGGGCTATAGGTTTACAGAATGATTTCCTAAATTAATATCAGGATTATAGCTGTAATGTTACAGTGGTTTTCATGTTGATTTTACATAATAACTTTAATTTTGTAATTAGAGGGCAGTAACTATTGGATAAATATTTTCCAAATTCTTAGGCAAAATTGTTGGATTCTCATGGTTCTTGAGTTGTTGATTTTAATACTGATTGATGACTTAATTGTGAGAGCTGGAGGGCTGCAATAGGGAGGCCTGTGTTGTATAATCATTGCTAAATTGATACTGGGGCTTGTACAACTGTGATGGTGCAATTTTTTTAAAACAATTTACATTATAGTTTAGTTTAGCGTGATGGTTATAGGGCAGTAATGACGTCTCAACTGTTGTATAAATGTTTTCAATATTCGTAGCAAGGTTTATTACATTTCCATGCTTATTTATGAGTCAAAATTTTGAATAATATTTGAGTAATTTGTACTGACAATTGGACAGCTGGAATAGGGTGTGTTCTGTTGATATAATAGCAGGACTTATTGCAGTCTCAGACTACGGTTTTGTTGCGGCTTACATGAAAATGAAGGAAACTTATAAAAATTGGAATTCCGTTTCTCACAGGACTGTAAGAGAAAAGTTTACAATTTGGAGAAATTAGAATTGGAGCAATCGAATGATTTTTGGGGGTGTTGTTATTTTGATTTATTGTTCACGACTGTTATATAGAGTTAAACAGCTGCAGTAGGGATTATAGTATTGAATAATTATAGCGAAATTAATGGGAGAATTTATGCAAGGCTTAGAGGACCTTTGTGTTGTGATTTTACATAATAATTGACTGAAAATAGTAAAATAGAGGTGCCTTGCCGACTGAGCTTTTTCATAAATATTTAGAAATTGGGAAATTTAGAATCATAGCACTGCCATATCACTTGGAGTGTTGTTGTTTGAATAATTTTTGAGTACATGATACTGCACCTAGTGAACTGGAATAGATACTCTACTGTTGAAGAATTATGGGCAAATGCATGGCAGGAGTTGTGTAAGTCTCGGAGTAATTTAGTCTTTTGCATCATAATTGACTTAAAGTAACACAGAAGGAGCTGCATTACTGACTGACTTCTTGCCCAAATGTTTAGAATTTGGGGGAATTGGAATTATAGAATTCCCATTCCACTCGGAGATCTGTTTTCAATGGTTGACAAATTAATTCCGATACTAGAAAAGGGATTCTACTCTTGTAAAATTATTTGTAAATTCGTGTTGGGATTTATAGAACTGTGACAGTACTGTTGTTGATTCGTTTTATATATTTGGTCACTTGCAATAGTGACTTTAGTTTTGCTCAGTGGTTTTCTGAATTCGTGTATAGACATATAACTTTGTAAAAGTGCTTTTGATAAGTCGTTATTCTTAATAAATTACTTTAGCCTCTTTCTTATAGGGCAGTTTTCAGGGGCTGAACTGCGGGATAAATTTTTTCAAATTCGTAACTAGATTTTCTGCATTCCCAAGCTTGTTGTGTTGTTGTTTGGAAAAGTAATTGCCGATTTCATTGTGATACATGGAGAGCTGCAATTGGGCTGTTGTCTTGCTTAATGATTAGTCAATTCTTGATGGACTTGTACAATTGACAGTATTTTTTTAAGTGTTTTAATCTTTATAATGATGATTATAGGCAGAAATGTTGACTGAGATGTTGGATAAAAATGTTTGATATTTATAACAAGATTTATTACATTTGCATGCATTCTCTAAGTGCTGCAGTGTTGAAGAATCATTGTTTCTTCATAGTGAGCAATAGGCACTGCAATAGGTACCTATTGTTGAAGCGTGATTGACAAATTTGACGGTAGGCCATGGTAGTTTAATAGTATCTTTATCTTTTAGTTTTACGTATTAATTGACTTAAATGACAAGCAGAAAGCTGCATTACCGACTGAGGTGTTACACAAATATTTAGACACTGGAAAATTTATATTGTAGCATTACCATGCTTTTTGGGGTGTTGTTGTTTTGAATAATAGCTGACATGATACACACACTACGGTAGTGCAATAAGGATTGTAGTGTTGCATAATGATTTTCAAAATATATGTCGAGACCTGCACAACTTTGAGAATGTTCTTTTTCTAGTACTTTCATGTCGTGAATGACTTTACTGTGTTACTTATAGTGCAGTAAATGTGACTAAACTGTTTGATGAATATTTTGAAAGTTGGTAGGAAGGTTTACTACACTCTCCGTGGTGTTTTTTTGTGTTGTTGTTTTGAATAGTAATTGTCGAGTTCGTCCTAATTATTGGACAGCTGCATTAGGGTTCTGGTGTTGCATAATTTTTAGCAGATTCGAGTTGGGACTTGTTCAACTTTGGCAGTACTTTTGTATAAAGATTGTTGTGTATAATTTGGTATACGTTAATGCATATAGGCAGTGATAACGTCTGAACTGTTGGATAAATGTTTCGTCATACTTGGCAAGATTTTTTATATTCCCTGCTTGATTGTGAGTTGTAGTGCTGAATAATGTTTGAGTACTTGTCAGTGGCAATTGTACAGCTGGAATAGCGTCTGTACTGTTGAATAATTATTTAGATTTAATCCCAGGAGTTATAGTAGTGTGAGTATGTTTTTCTTGTGCTTTAGTTGAAAATGAAGGAAAATTATAAGATGTGGAAATGCATCACTCACAGAGCTGTAGCAATGCCATGTTTTTTGGGGTGTTGTGACTTTGAATAATTACAGTTGACTACTTGACATTGAGAGTTGGGAGAATAGTTATGCATAATGATGTTGTAAATTGATTCCAGAACTTATAGAATTGTGACAGTGACAGTGACTTTTCTAGTGTTTGAGTGTGCTAATTGCCGGGCCGTGATGAGGAGTGAAGTTTTGAATAAATATTTTCCAAATTCGTAGGAAGAATTGTTAGTATTGAAAACAACAAGGCCAAAAGAAACTTGAGAATTTAATTGAGGATTTGATTGAGATAAGTGGGCATCTAGAATAGGAATTGGGATCTTGAATGATTGCTAATTTGATGTTAGGATTTGTACAAATGTGACAGTATCATAATTGTTTTTTTTTTTTTTTAAAGAATGTACATTATAATTTGCTTTAGAGTGATAGTTCTATGGCAGTAATTACGTCTGAATTGTTGGATAAATTCTTTCAAGAACAAGAAGTATTACATCCCAATGATTCCGTATGAGTTCTAGTTTTGAATTATGTTTGAGCAATTAATATTAATATTAGGATACATGGAATAGGGACTGTACTGTTGCAGAATTATTGGTAAACATATTAAGTGTCTTTCACGTGTTAAATTTTATATTATTTTTTAACATGTTTCGGCCTACTATTGGCCATCTTCAGAACTGGTTGTTGCTGGTTTTGGCTCCTCATGTTTTGTTTCCTGTGGTGGTGTGTTTGTGTAGTGGAGTCAAGAGTGTGTGTATGTTTGTTCTGAAATTGAGTTGTATATTGAGAATTTCTTTTGGATGTGTTTTTTTTTTGTTTGTATATTTCGTATTATTCTAATGTGTTTAGTTTCTGGCTGTTTGTTTGGATGTATAGAATTTTCATGTCTGTGTTGGAAAGTTACAGGATAATGGAGAAAGTTCCACAACGCAGAGCTGCACGCCTTGTATACTTCAATTATTATAATTAGGAAACATAAAACTAGATGTTTGAGACATGGGCAGAAATGTATAGCAGGGCTGAATCTGTGAAATGCATATAGAGTGTTAGGTTGAGGCTGAGGTGCACCTTGGGAGGCTGAGACGTAGGTGGGAAGATAATATTAAAATGGATTTGAGGGAGGTGGGATATGAGTGTAGAGACCGGATTGACCTGTCATGATATATTCAGTAGGGGCTTATGAACATCCGTGTTCCCTTATGCCTGCACATAAGTAAGGTACTAGAATAGTGGATTCTAGTCCAGTAAAAATACTTGTATATTCGTAAGTATAGAACTGTGACAGTACTTGTTGTTGATTCATATACGTTTGGCTGTTGCAATAGTAATTTTAGTTTTCTCTCAGTGATTTTCTGAATTAGTGTAGCATATAACTTTGTAAAAGTGCTTTGATAAAGTCGTTTTATGAATATATTTTTATTCGGTTTTTTATAGGGGGTTTTTGGGGTCAAAAAATTTTGAAATTTATGATTTTGAATTCCCATGCTTGTTGTTTGTTGTTCTTTTTCTGTTTTTGAAAAAAATTTTTCCCCTTCATTCTAATCGTGGGGAAATTGAAATTGTCTTTTTCTTGCTTAATGATTACAATTTTGATGGGTTTCAATTACATATTTTTTAAGTGTTTTACTTTTTTGATGATTATAAAAGAAAGGACTGAGAGGATAAACATTTTTTTTTATAACAAGATTTTTACTTTGCATGCATTCAATTCAGTGTTGAATAATCAGATTACTTATATGGCACTAGGACTGCAAAGGATCATTGTTGAATAATGATTGAAAAATTTGGGGAGGCCATGGGAGTTTTAAAAGATCTTTATCTTTTTGTTTTACGTATTAATTCTTAAATGAAACGAAAGCTCATTTCCGACTAGGGATTCAGAAATATTTAGACACTGAAAATTTATATTGTAGTATTGCCATGCTTTTTGGGGGGTTTTGGGTTTTTAATAATATTGAAAGATAAAACACACGGTAGTGCAATAAGGGTTGTAGTGTTGCAGAATGATTTTCAAAATATGTCGAGACCTGCATAATTCAAATTTCTTTCTAGACTTTGATATCGTGAAGACTTTACTTGTTATTTATGGCAGTAAATGTGACTAAACTGTTTGGTGAATATTTTGGTTGGTAGGGAAAGGTTTATCACCTTTGGGGTTTTTTTTGTTGTTTTGAATA